>VYZS01064226.1:0-43818 GCA_013400695.1 Neodrepanis coruscans
GCTGCCGCCGCTGCTGCCACCACACGTGCTCTCCGGCGAGCGGACGCCCAAGGATGGAGGGGGACAGAGGCGGGAGGAACCGCAGCGACAGCCGGGCAACCCTAGCAGCCAGTCCCTCCCACGCCACTTTGCGCTCTGGCCGCGCCTTGGCTTGGAGCAGGGCCATGGCCGCCCCCAGCCCGGGACCGGGGCCGCGCCGCCAGGGGGAAGAGAAAGGCCACCGAAACGACGCAGGCACCGCCCGCAGCCCCGCACCCCCGGCCCCCCACGGTAGGAAACAAAAAGGCACATTTTATTTCACTTTCGCTTTTACCCCACGACAGGATGTTATTTGTATTTGGTGGATTTGGATAACTTTTTCTTCATGATTTTGAACCTTTGTAGGCCTTTTATATCCAAACCATTTCATAACAAAGCACTCTACAATCAACAATATGCTAAGTGATAATATGCTTCTTCTGTATATTTTGAATATTTCACATTTTAGTTTTACCTGATATCTCATGTGCAAACTGGGAACAGTTGTCTAACTGTTCAACTTTCTCTTCAGACCACACATACCATACAGATCTCTACTATGTTCTCATGCAGTGTCTCTCTTCCTAACTGAAAACTTCTAGTCTCACCACAGAAAACCCATTCCACATTTCTGAGTATCACTGAATCCTATTTCTGGATCTTATCAGTTCTGGTAAATTACTTTCAGTCATTGGAAATGGATATCAAAGCTGCAAGCACTAGGATGCAAGTAAACCATGAATTCACACAATAGTGTTACAAAATTAGCAAATCTGGGCATAGTCCTCACAGAGTCTGGACAGGGGTTTGGCCTAGCTCTCAATTTTCAAAAAGTTAATTTACAAGGACCTAAAAGTTCATAAAAGTATTCATTGCTAATGCAGCCTGTAATATTGGTGGGGGTAGAAATCACAGGTGATGGATGTGAACTGCTTCCTGATTAAGTACTTTTAAACAGTTCTAGCAGGTCTGTCATTTCTACCAAAACACATTTCTCAAAAAAATGTCCCTAACTAAATGGCATGTACTTAATTGCTTTTACAGGTCTCCTCCCAAAAGATACCCAAAAAGCTTTGATTTCACAACTCCTTAACATCAAAACATACATATTCTTTTCATACATTTAATAAGCAACCACTATATGGCAGATCCTTCAACAGAAGAACAACGACAGCATGAAAGAGGAAGAAAAATAAACAAATAAAACCACAACATATGTAATGAGTCTCTATACCTTCAGAAAAAGGAAGATGTACTTTTCCTCCTTAAAGCTGCTTAGGCCATACCTGAAACCGTATTTCTGCACCAGAGATAATGCTTACCTTTACTTTGAGCATTTCCCCACTGAAAAAAATTTTTTAATTCAGATTTTATTAAATTCCCCTGTCCACACACCCTGGTGTAAATTATTACAGATCAAATACCCAGTGGCCTGGGAAGAGCCAGGCATGTCTTGCCTTTCTGCTGTTATGACTCAAAGCATGCAGTAAAGCAAAACACACATGTGAACATATGACCAAAATGCTCATGCACAGTATAGTCACACTCCACTTCCATGGTCTGCTACAATGCTCACTGCAGTGGAGAAAGCATCATCTGCTCAGCTTGCATGGCCAGAAGCCTCCTCACTCCAAACTGATCAAATACCCCTGAAATGGCATACATTTAATACCAGTGGCAGACCACCCAAAATGAACTCAGAAGCTCATATCATGAACCACATGGCTCTAACTCACAGTATTATGTCAGACAACTGTAGCAAGTTCAACTCTGCGGAACTTGCAGCTCCAGCATCCTAAAGAACTTTCCAAAGCAAACACTGAATGAAAAGTAAACTATGTAGCAAACTACTGAAGGCAGAAACTGCCGAAAGGCAAAGCACCATCAGCGAGTCAAGGGAGGGGACTGTCCTGCTCTGCACTGGTGTGGCCTCACTTTGAATAGTGCAGCAGTTTGGGGCATCATAGTATAAGAAAGATATTAAGCTCCTTTGTGTCCAAAGGAGGGCAGTGAAAATGGTGAAGCGCCTTGAGGGGAAGCTGTATAACGGGCGGCTGAGGTCACGCGGTCTGTTCAGCCTGAAGGAGACTGAGGGAGGCCTCTTTGCAGTTACAACTTCCTTGAGTTGTGAGGCGAAGAGGAGGGGCAGACACTGATCTCTCTGTGCCAACCAGGGACAGAAGCCAAGGGAATGGCCTGAAGTAGTGTCAGGGGAGGTTCAGGCTGGGTATTAGGAAAAGGTTTTTCATCCAGAGGGTGGCTCATCATCATAACAGGCCCACAGGACAGTGGTCATAGCACCAGCCTGATGGAGCTCAAGGANCAACACTCAACACACCAACTCAAATATAAGCCATACTGACAATCTGGAAGGCAACAAATCTGTTAAGAAAAAGTACTTCTTCTCTTATTAATTAATATTTTTTCTAAATTTTAGACATTTTTACTGATCGCAGTTTTGAAATATTTATCATCATTCATTCAAATCAAGTACTCCAAATACATCCATTGAATAAAACCAAACATGAAGAGTTTCGTATCTAAAACTTTAAACGTTTCTTATAATTTTTTTATTTCTATGCCTTTATTTATAGCTCATTAATGGACTTGTACATATTTCTTCAATTTTAATTTTAAATAAAAATTACTCTCATTTTTTTCAAAGTTTATGATTATAAACAATTTATCCATCTCCAAAGCAATAGGTGATTTACCATTTTAGCAACTTATATACTGTTTTAATCAAGGAAACAAACTTTGAAAATGAATCAAAACCTAGGCCAGCAGAGTAATTTTTGTCACACAACATCTACCATGAATGGGATTACTTACATAGTGTTTTTGGAGACAAAGCTACCTGCTAGTAACTAGCACTTTAATGTTACTATACAAAACCCATCAGCAAATCACAGATCTAATGAGCTAAATGCCCACTGCCCCATGTGAGTGACTCTACATTTTACAGGTAGGAATGTCACAAAGGAACTGGAATGTATTTTGTTTGTGGAATTTCCCTATAATACCTGCATTTGTCAATGAATTATCCCACCATGTCTGAGAATCAGAAAGTGATACTGAATTTCAGTGATTAGACATTGAAATTTTCCAATAATCAGTTTCACAAACAGGTGTGTTTTGAACTTTAACTCTTTCAATTTTAACACCTTACATTTAAAATTCCTGACATGTTTTCTAATCTTTATTTGGATTGTCTTCACTTTTCAGGGTATACTACTCAACTATACTGTCCCACAAACATTAGATGTAAACAGAACTAAGGATAAAAATGAGTACTTAGTACTCATGCATAACTCAGCTATACTAGTTACTCAGATAAAGCAAACAACTCGACCACTATGTGAAAATCCACAAGTTTAAAAAGGTAAAATAAAGTTGGAGGAAATTTCTAGCCTACTGAAGAATTAATTAAAACACACAATGCTATCTAAGAAACCTGAAGCAAACACTATGTCAAAACTACAATAAAAGCCTATAACACATTCTGGATTTATTAAAATCTTCATTATGCGATTTAATTACACAACGATTACTATCGTCCAAGGAGAAAATACTGCATATCTTCAAAATATTCTATGGATCTGTCTGTGAATCTAGAAGAAAATCAAGAACAGAATTCATCACGTTAACTGTTTCATTTTGAGATATGAAATAACAAGCTATCAAATGACTATGGAAATTTTTTACTAGGTAAGTACTAAAATCTTAACATTTCAGAATATCACCTTTTAAACCATTTCTGTGATCATTCAGAGAACTTGAAAATATCTTGTATTAACAGAATTACAGTAATACACTGTCTCTTTGAAGCTTCATGTATACTAAACTCACATATCAAGAGGCATTAACATGTGGGTTTTAATTTACATTGGCAGTAGTAAAATAAAATTACCACATTCATAAAATGTATTTGACCAAAACTAAGACCATTCACATTTTGTTCAGCATCATGTGAATGAAACATAACTCAGCAAAAGAAATCCTAGAAAAAAAAATTAGGGAACAAGTGAATTAAGTGCAGAACTAAGAATTAGACCAATTCTGAGCTGTTTAAACTCAGAAACTCCTACATGTATTAAATTCAGTATTTTTTTTAAATTACATATAAAATCATGGTTTTTTACCAAGTACTGTTCATTACTAATACCATAGGCATATTCTAATAATTAGGAACTACAACATAATTTTCTGATTTGAATGCAATATTGTGGTGATTGTGGATTCAGATTTACTGCAGAACTGTTTATCTGATTAGTTAAAAAATCAGATCAAGAGATGCAAAATTGTGCATGCAGTACTCATCAATAATTAAGGACTAAGACTTACAGGATTTGAAATTTTTTCCTATTTCCTCATATTTACCACTGGAAAAAAAATCACAGACCAAATCAAGCTACTTTTTTAAAAAACAACACTGGCCAAAGATTTTTCCCTCATATACATCCTGATCCAACAGCTATTTACTCATGTCCACAGATTTGGATTCTAGGGTCAGTCCCTAAAAAGGAAATTGTTCTTACACTCAGCTGTATCTGTGCTTAGCTAATAGAAAACCATCAGTTGCCAGAAATCAACTGCACCACCACTACTCCAAACCGAAGCTGAGAGAAAGAAAAGCATGAGGGGCAGTGGTTCAGCTTACTATCACTTCAACTACTAAAAACATGCTTGTGTTTTCCATTTTCTTGTGTTTGGAAAGTATTTCTCTGAAGCAATTCCATCAGCTTTTTTTACAGCTCAAGGAAAACTAAGAGTAAAGCCCAAGACAAATTTTATACCACAGACAAAAATAAACCCCACTGCAGAGTGACCAAAAACAGCCTGCATCAGGTTGCTAGTAAGTTTCATTCTTGCGAGAAAAAGTGTTTCAGATTAAAATGTGCTAGTTTAGCACCTACAGGATAACTTCCACTGCTAGAGTTCATAACGTCTCAGTGCAACGTATCATAAATATGCAGTTTAAAAATGTAAAAAATAAATGTTCTTTCTTCTCTGAGCTAGTATAATGTTTTGAAAAACGTACAGACATCCAGTACTTTTCTGAACACAGTTAACCTGTAATAATTTTTTGTGCACACTTCCCATTTCAGATGGCTAGCTAAAATCCAATGCGAAAGAAAGCTCATTAAGAGAAGGCTATTAACGTGCATAGACCCCTGATCCCAAAGCAGCTCCGAAAGCGTGGAGCACTGTAACCACAGACAGATGCAGAACTGGCGCTTACCTGACCACTTGGCTCAGCACACAACTTTGAACTCTCAGCGACACGCAGGAACGAACCTGTATCAAAAAGAGACTGATCAGAAAGCCCACGACAATTTCATCAAACCGCTGAAAGAGCAGAGAAGCAACGCTGCGTTTCACTACGTCCGCCCACTTCGAACACCCGGGGAAACCGCCGGACGCCCCAGGGAGCTTCCACCGGCTGTCGGGACCCGGAACGCCCGGTGGCCATCGGGAGGGAGCGCGAGGCTCGCCTTTCCCACACCCCCGCTCTCTCTCCCTCACCGCGGTCCCAGCCGAACGCCCTCCGCACGAACCCCCTCCCCACGCATTCCCCGGGAGCCAGCTGGGCCGCTCCGCCCCNAAGCTTGCGAGCGGACTCGATCTGTTAGGGAATCACAGGGTCGATTTCGTTTGAGAAGACTCTCAGATTATCGAGTCCAGCCTGTGACCAACACCACCCTGTCAACTAGACCAGGACACGATTCCATGTACAGTCCTTAAACACGCCCGGGAGACTGTGACTACCACCTCCCTGGACAGCCCATTCCAATGTCTAATCACCCCTTCCTTCTATTGTAACTTCAGCAATACCGAACAGGCAGGGCGTTTCAGATCCATAGGAACTGTGAATCTCTTGGAGTAAGCTACTATGTCTACTTGGTTATCCTAATTAATCTCCTTTGAACCCCTGTATCCTGTACCCTGTATCAATCAGTACTGCTGTATGAAAGTGATTTTATTTGCAAAACTGACATTGCTTTCTGTGACAAGCCCACAATGCTCACAATGCTTTTTAAAGTGCCGTGGTACAGTATAGTTTTGACTGTTCAGATTGCTACTAAGATACACACTCTGTGGTTTAATCACTGTGTGATATGCTTTGACTTTTCTTATTCATCAATAATCTCTGTAATCTTTCATTTTTGCTTCTGGCTGCTATGTTCAAGAAAGTAGTGAAAAACAAAAGATAACTGAAATACAGACCCTTTTAGTCCTTCTTCAGGCATACCTGTTATGTTAAAAAAAGTCTTTATATTTCAATTTATCTTTGAAGGCCAAAGATTTCAGTAGCTAACGAATGTGAAAATACAGGAATTTAGGGTTTGTTTTTTTGAAGGAACATATCTAATGCTCTAAGTTTTTTGTGCTCTGGGATGTTCAGGTTGTTTTGTCATTTGGACACAGTACTATTATGCAACTTTATCTCTGAATATCTCTGAATATTGCTGTTAATGTTTTTGTCTTGTCTCTGTATGGCACTGCAATGTCCAGCAGTGTTTAAAACAAGTAATTCTCATCTGCCTAAGGAAAGAAATTTTGTTTCACTGAATGTGAGTAGAAGAAAAGGGAGTTTTTTGCCTTCTTCGTCAGATCTTTGGTGGGTGGTGAGTGTTCATAATAATGTGTTTTCTTAATGCTTATAAAAAAAAAAACAGTGCAGTTTAATGTAATTTCTCATTCAGTTTGTTCTCTGCTTGCTGATTCCTGTGAAGCACACAAGATTGATGATTTAGCATTATTTTCAAACATGATCTCAAATATTCATGCTAAGTACTTCTTGAGGGAAAATACAGCAGTAGCTCTTGAAAGTACAGAGTCAGAATCTCTTCTCATCCATTCTTCTTCTGGGTTACAAGTTTCTAGAGGGCCATTAAGTGCCTAGAGTATTTTACAATATTACCAAAGCATACCCCTGGCTCGGCAGTCCCAAGTGATGGACTGAGGGTGCCCGTGGGTAGTCTGAGAGCATTGATCCTGATCATGCTGTGGCTATGAAGAATCATGCCTCGACATTATTTTTCAAAGCTGATCTTCTTCAGAACAGTTATGTAGCTACACATGGTCAATAGATCAATGTTTTGGCTTTGTTAAGCTGCTCTGGCACAGTGCTTCCAGTACTCAATGGTAACCTCCAGTGTGTTCCTCTCAAGGAACTGTGCAAATGCTGACAAGTTTTAGCTGGCATGAAGAATCTTTTTCTTACTGAGGTTTAAGTAAGTTTTTCTGTGTTTTCTTCTTGCCTTTTTGGGCTATGTCTTTAGGATAGTGTTGGCTGGTAACAAAAACCCTGGTCACATGACCACAACCACTAAGAGGATGTAACTTGTAAGTTCCTTTATCTGTGTTTTAAGTTGCTGATGCAATATCTAGCCAGGGCAAAGTTCTGACTAAAAACTGGCCTTTCTGCTGTGTGATAGTGTATCTTCTTTCTTTCTCCTCCCTCCCCAGAGTCAGAAGCTGTTACTGGTTTGAGGACCTGACATCTGTCAGAGCTACGAGTTTGTCTTCCATGACTCCTCTGGGTCTCTGTTTTAGTATTTTACCACTCATGATGAAAACTATTTCCTTAATATATCTTGAATTTTCTGTATTGCTGTTAATGTTTTTGTCTTGTCCTGTCACTGTGTTTTTCCAAGGAGCTGGATAGTGTGGTCCAAGTTTCCATCCTGTGTCTGGCAGAGATATTGAGTCTTTTTCTATGTCTTGGAGACTTTGTTATTGCAGTTGTCTGCAATGTAACATCACAGCATTGTGACATCTCAAGAGGAGCAGCATGCAAAGAGGGGCTGCTTGCCCCCTATCTTTTCCATGGCCTCCCAATGAGTAATGGTGGACAGCAATAAGGTCATGTTGAAGCCTCATCCTCTTAAGACTGGGTAGACCTAGATCCTTAAGTCGCTCCTCACTGGTGATATTCTCCAGCCCCTGACAATCTTGTGGCCTTCTGCCAGAAGCCCATAAGTATGTCAACGTCTTTCATAAACCGAGAAGCCAAAAACTGGTCACAACATGCTATTTAATGCAAATCGGTGCAAAACATTTTGGTTAGGTTTTGAATATAGGTTACTTCCATACTGTGTAGCAATAACAAAAATATTTTCAGACTTTTAAGTAATGTATTTATTTAACATTGTGGTAACATAGCTATTTAAAGTAAGGTTATCTTTGAGGTACAAAACATTTGCTTCTAGAATTCCACTGCAATACTTCTTCAAACACATGAGATGGCAGCAAATACTAGAAAAAAAGCACTGCTGCCACAAGGCAGAGAAGCTGTTGGCAATGAGACAAAATTTGCCCTGTTCCTGATACAATTGTCTAGACTGAATTTGAATGTAATACTGACTGAAAATTTCTGTAGCCTGTATATTTCATTAATAATACGCAGTTTGGCAAGCTTATATAATTGAAGAAACTGTTTTTTTAACTACAATCTTTTGTCAGTCTTTCATCTTTTTCATCATGTTTTAGAAATATTGTAGTAATATTTAAGCTTCTAACGCTTAGTATTCTGGAAATTCATTTACTCACAGTACTTTGTAGCATGAAATTTTCATGACATGAAATTAGGCATATTTAAATTGGGAATGATGAACAATAAAAACACTAACAAGACAAATAGGGAGTTAGTTTACCCATATAGGTATATAGTTGGTAAGCAGCCTCCTTCCAATACTGTTATTGTATCCAGAACAAAAGTATTTTGAGTGCTCTGTCTCAGAACGTATAAAATTGATGTAGAAGTTCCCAAAATATCTATGCATCTCTTGCAAAGGCCAGACTAGATAATAATAAATAGAACTTCCAAGCTAAGAATTCAGATAAAGTATTTCTTTTTATTATATTTATTTTTGACATTTTATATTAAACATGGAGGGAATCCTTATTATACTTAATATTAATCATTCTAGTTAAAAAGCTTACCTATACAGACAGTGTTCCATTCATCCTGAAGCTTTTTTATTTTTTGCTCAGAAAATATCAGGATAATAGAGAAAGGCTATGCCATGTTGGCTCTGTAGGGCAGTAGTGCTGGAACTATTGCAAGTGTGCGCAGGCATCAAGTCTCTGAGGCCCAAGTTCTGGCCTCCCAGATAGTTCAGCTGAGCAGTCAAAGGTTCATTATTTGGTAACACTGAATATTTCTTTGATTGTGTTCTTGTTGTCAGTTTTATGAAAAACATAATGCTGACTTCCAGTAGTACTGGACAGATGATCAAGAGTCTTGATTGTACTGTAGTGTGAAAGGGGTGAAAAATTACCAGTATGTAGCCAAGTCACCTTGTCTCCCCTCTGCGCCAATGAAGTTACATTCCTTTCAGTAAATTTTGTTGTCTGACCTATATTTACTAGTGTTCTAGGTCTAAATTTTCACAATATCTGTCCATTTTCTCTTCAGCACCCATGTGACTTCACTGTTTTATATGCATAAAAGACAATTCCAGGGTGATGACAAGGTGAAGATGAATGTTCAGGCAAGGATAAAGAACAAATAATTTTTTCTTGTTCTCTCCTGTAAATAAATAAAAGAATTAATGTACATAAGCTTACCCTGAAAAGGATGAAAATACATCTTGTAACTGAATACCTCAACAAGGTACTTTATACCTTCTATGAATTTGTTTTGTTGATGCTAATATTCACTGAAATGTAGAAAAGTCTTTCGATTTATAAATTAGGCATGGAGCCAAGATGCATCATGCTTAGATAAAGAGTTATACTTTAGGGGAACCAAAATCTTTTTATTGGAAAAGTGACAGAGACAGCGGGAGATCTGAAATCAGGACAGTCAGAGGAAAAGAAAACTGTTTTGAAACAGCCCATAGAAGAGAAAGTTCAGCTTTGTTAGTTTGTTTTGTTTCATCGCTGGGTTGCCAGTATGTTCTCTTGCTGCATGCAGAAACTTCGCTTTATTTCAGAATGCAATAGGTGGCAGTACTTATCTTCTTTGTCTTGTCCACAAGCAGTTAAGGTGTCTTTCTTGCACACACGCACAAAAAAAAGACTAATCTGCTTAGTCGGTAACATCAGAAAGACAGTAAGGCTTGGCTGAGTCAGTAATCATTAATATTAAAAGCTGCTTGCATTTAAACTATAAATTAAACCTCTGTATACTGTCCTCTGAATCCACCCACACTGACAAACATGAGCCTGCAACCAAGTGACATTTAACCATTACTGACCTTTTCTTTTTGCATTTGTCTAATTTGAGGGCTGAACTGAGAAAAAATAATTATATCCCTTTGTAGAGCCATCACCCAGAAACCTGTTCTGTCCATTATAACTGAGTAGGTGAATGAGAGAGGTTTTTTGGTTGTTATCTTGTAGAGTGTGTCTCTGCCCAAGAGAGGTAACAGAGGAGCAAAGAGGAAACAGTAGACAATAACTGGGCAAATACTGACTGCAGAATACCATAAAAAAGCTAAAAGTCTGCTTTAGCCTGTGTCATTGCTGTAAGTAATTTGAAACCATGAAGGTAAATTGTTTGTATGAACTACACTGGCAACTTTCTCCAGTGGAAAGAAGAGAACTGTTGGCCTGGAACAAGTGATTCTTAGCTGTTTTGATTTAAGGAAGCCCCAAAATGTGGACACTCTGTTATAAGTTGACTAACAAGAAAAGTCAACTTGAAGAAAAGTCTAGTGGAAAGTCTAGTCCCTTGATCACAAGTGGAAATTGACAAAGCTTCTTTAAAAAAAAAATTTAAAAAATTAAAAAGCATTGCTCCCATCACTTGCATTGTTTTTACTAGTATCTTTTGTCTTTAGAACTCCTTTATGGGATATATAGGAAGTATTTGAAATAACTCTACCTTCAGGTAGCTGCATAGAACAAGTATAAAGCAAAATAAAATTAAAGTATACAGCCCAAAGCATTGCCTCAGAGTACTATTTTCTAGAATTTGCTTTAGGTTTAAAATTCTTCAGAAACTGAACGTTAAATGTAAATTGTTCTAACCAGGAATTGCCACACTTTCAATTGTTCACTTAAATTTTACATTGTAGTATCTTACAGGGAGAAATAAAAGGTTAGCTTCTGTAGAATAATTAAGTATAAAGATAAAATAAGTAAATGTAAAGTAGAACTTTTAGCTAACTACAGCTTACATACGTAGAATCCTCTAGTAAATCAGTTTTGATTTGTCAGTGGTCAAAATAAACATGAAATGGATGAATCTTCTTACATTTGAAGTTTTAACAATTCGTCATTTTGAAAGTTAATGTAGTGTAACTGAACTTTGAAATAAATTTTGACTTGATTTTCATTTGAAAGTCTATAATTTGATTGCTTTATTTTCAGTATAGAACACTACAAACTTCTTAAAAAGGATTTTTTAAAATGTATTTTATTTTGATGAAACTTATAGCACTGATGATGTCATGGTTCTGAGAAGCAACAGGAATTCAGAACCCTTGAAGACCTTGGAATATGTCAACTCAGCAATGCTTGAAGATGAATATTTTTGGCTTCACATGCGATTTGATTTGATGTAACCTTTGTTTTACTTAGACACAGCTAGCCATCCCATTAATAGTGCTATAATAAAACCTACAATGTGAGAATACCAGAGGAAGTAAAAAAATATCCTTATGTCCCCTGGCACTTGAATGGATTTTTTAATGTTTTTTTTCCTGATGGTAAAACAATGAAAACTAGCATTTGCTGTACTGGAATCAAAGAAGGATTGAACCAGCAAAGTTTCTGATATGTGCAGAGCAGTATTCTCATGTTGGCACTTTTTGACTGTATTAAAAATGCACAAAGTAACTTTGGTAAGTGGATAAGACTAAAATCAGTGATGCAATAAATACTAGTTACAGGCTGATAAATATGATTTAAATTTGTGAACAGAAATGTTCCCAATAGAAGTACATATTGTAAATACTGTTTCTTAAAGGCGTATGAACACTCCTGAAAATCTTTTTTTTCTGGTCTTTCTGTTCTATCATGTTGATTGCCTTTTCTTATTCTATTTCTGTATAACCATTCTATATATTATTTTCAATCACATTACTCTTCATTCCTGTGTGAACACCCACTCTTGATAAGAGATTAGGAGCCCTGATGTGCCGATTTAGTGGGATGGACTTCGGTAACAAAACAAAGCTGAGATGGTGGTAGAGCTTGGAGGGTTTCTTGATTTTCTTCTCACTGTGCAATGGTGGAAATAACCTACTGGGCATTGTTCTGATAAGATTCAGCATATAACATTTCCAGGTAGCAAATTCATGGGTGGTTTTTTTTTTTGCCTTATTTTTAAGACATCCACCCCCAGGGTAATGATGACATTTTAAGAGGCGGTAGTCCAAGATTTTAAACTTGAATGACATCACTGAGAGCACCAACCCAGAGGTTATCCAAGGAAAAATAAGAAAGCATCAGAAGTTCCACATAAAGTCTCTCATCAGCTTAATTCTCCTGCATTTCTACCTAAAAACTTAGCTCTAAATTCCTTTTTGCTACTCAGCGAGAGGTATTCAAAACAGAAGATAATTCCTCTCTCATGGATATAAATAAAAATACTGGTAAAGTGTTGGATTACTTGTGGAATTACCTTTTGAGAAGAGAAACTTTTAAGAAAAGTATCTGACCATTTTCTGTGCAACATCCATGTGACTTCACTGAGCTTTGGAAAATTTAAATTCATAGAAGACAATCCCAGGATAATGACAAGATGAATTTTAAAACAAGAACACAGAATGGGAACTTTAAAAACAAAATCAAAATTTAATTCAGCTTGCATAGCTGGCATAGCTTCTAATTTTTTTAACCAGATCAAAATCTTAGGATATCATAGAAATAACTATAGGACCAATCTCAAATTAGAACTTCAGTTAAAATAAGTAAGTCTGCTAGTTATGCAGGTTTTTGAAAGCACACACTGCCAAATTAGTGATACTGTGTTCATGCTTTTTATTTGATTTTTAAAAGAAGCAAATTGATGATTTGATCTCAGGGCCTATTGCTACAAGCAATATTCTTTTTCCAGCTAACACGTGTTTTATTCTTCTTGCATCTCTTTTATCAATTCAGTGTGATTTTTCTTGGGTTGCAAAGTACTGATGGTGAAATGCAGCACTGTCAGTTAATTCTTTTGTGAGCTATCATGCCAGCTAGCCCTAATCGTAACCCTAACCCTAACCCTAACCCTAACCCAGCTAATCCCCATTTTTCAATTTCTGGTGTGTTCTGTGCAATCACTTCTTGTTTAATGATTTTGCCTGAAATGAAGAATGTCTGTTAACAGCAAAAATCAAAGGGATTGAGTCAAATTGTTCTTCCACAGACATCCACACACTGAATTGGCACCACTGACATGAAAAAGATTAGCAAAAGGAAAAAATTACCTACTGTTTTACACAGTGATAAAGTCTTTATAGATGTGAGAAATAAAGCTACATCAGACAGAATGTATACCTGCCCCAAACAGATGCTCAGATATACTTGGTGGCATTTCAAAGGCATAGCCATACAAAAACTGAGCTTTTTCACAGTTTACAGTGTCACATTTTGCTATCCTTTGCTACTAAATGTGATGGGCAGTGAGTGGTGTTGAAGCAAGTTATTTCTCCCAACACTGTTTAGGTCAATCCAACAGCTTGATCTTGTTGAGATGAGGTTGTGTTTCTTCCACTCACCACACGCACACATAGAACTACACACATTTGCTTCTGTCTCTTACGCTGCAACAGCTCTGAAGCTTGATAGACCCCTTATCTGAGCAGAGGTATCTTATTAATCAAGTGATTAAAAATGTATATATTACTTTCTCATAAACTGAGGGATTGAATCAGTACATAGAAGGGGCTTCTCATTGCACAGAAGAGTCACAAAAGCACTAAATACCTCGTGTGAACTGAAGAGTATGTGACATCTCTCATTTTCAATATTAGTCAGTTCAAGCCATCATTGGTCCTCATTATCCATTGGTGGTTGTCTGCATCCTTCTATTAGCACAACTTTTCATTTGTTTGTCTCTTAGATTTTTTTTACAAAGCTTAAAAAGCAAGCAACTCTTTGAATCATTTCTCTTCCAATTAAAGGCGTTAAACTGCCTGGGTAATATGTGAGATACCATTAAGAAATACAATCAATGAAAAGAGTCTCACACCCTACAAGCACAACTGGGTAAAAGGAAGAGCAGTTCTGCCATACTTATAGTTTAAAAGGCATTCTGAGAATTGCTAAATTCCTTAGAAAAAGTCCTGCTAACAGTATTTGACTACAGATGGAAATACATTTTTTTTCTCTTCCTTTTTTTCAGTGTTCTTGCTGAGAGAGGTGTCACATGAATATGCTTTGAATTTATACAGAAATTATATGAGCTTCTGTGAGCTTCGCATCTTCCTAACATCTCACAACTTTGTCAAATTGCTGTAAACATTCTTACATAGTAACAGTTACTGTAACCTGCAACATTGCTGCTTACTTGTGGTAACACCCATGCAAAGACGTTGATCAGCCAGAGGAAAAAGAAAGGAGAAAAAAGGAAGGCAAACAGATGGGATGCCGTTGAGACGTGGATAATATTGAGTATACTGTGTAAAATCTAATAAGACTTAAATTATTCCAGGACCTTGCCCCAGCATTTCCAGAAGGGACTGGATTCTTTTACTACAAGGTGAACAAGGTCTGACAGGTATGGCAACCAGCTCTCCTGAGTGTCACTACTGGACATACATCATATTTAGAGGTGTCATCGCACTACAGTAATTGGCAATGTAAGAGCAAATGGGAAGATACATA
The DNA here is from genome assembly GCA_013400695.1 of Neodrepanis coruscans. Classification (NCBI taxonomy): domain Eukaryota; kingdom Metazoa; phylum Chordata; class Aves; order Passeriformes; family Philepittidae; genus Neodrepanis; species Neodrepanis coruscans. Next base: position 14,791 of record VYZS01064226.1, read on the forward strand.
GTTTCAGGCTTATGAACCTGTGAAACAGTCTACTCCAATGTGTTGGCATGAATCTACCTTATACGTTTTTTTTTTTTTTTAATGAACCTTATTTGTCTTCATACATCTTGTAAGAAAAGTTTTCATGTTAATTTACAGGTGGTTTTACAAAGAATGACGATCAAGTGATTGAGGATCTAACCCTGGCAAAATAAAAACTCCCATATGATAAGATTCATATTCCCACTGTTCCCACTCCAGCCAAAACTATTGAAAGACATGTGAAGCAGTTCAGGTTATATAAGGTTATATAAGTTTTTTAGTAAATAGAAATCCTAACACTAAGACTTGCAATTTTAATAAAAATCATATGGGAATCTAACAGCTTGTTTCTGCTGCTTCTCTCTGTCACTCACTTTGAGACATTCCCACCACTTACTAACTGATCAAAATCATTAATTAAGCAGAAATCTAATGCAGAAAAAGATGGTTTCCTCCACAATTAGCACGATGAAATGATTCCTCATCAAAGGAAGGAGGACACTCACAAATGAGAATAGAAGAAGAGACAGAAAAAAAAGAAAAGGAAATGGTAAATTTCTTCTTTCTTCACAACAGTGAAAGGCTACTAGACATAAGACTACTCATGTCTTATCAACAAATTACTTACAGTTAATTTCAAAAAATTATAATACTAAATAATTTATCAATACAGTATTATAGACAGTAGGACACTGTTAGGGGAAAAAAAGAAAGTTAGTTTTCCGAAACAATAGACTACTAGTGAAATCTAATAGAACAAGCAGCAGAAGAGAAAAGTCTTGTTAGGTATTGCTTATTATATGACATTTTCTTTTTTAATATAAATATTATAGTTATTTCTACAGAGATACATGTGTGTTAAAATTCATGCCTATGTTTTTGAAGAAAAGAAGATGAAATTTAAATTAAGTGTACATGGTTGTGCTGAGTGAGGTCTCAGACTAATGCTTCTACCTTTGGGAAGGAAGAAAAAAGATATATGTGATTAAGGAAAGAAAATAACAAAGGAAGGGGAAGGCTACTTGTCTTGGCTCCAGTTAGGACAGAGTTAATTTTTGCTGTAGCCAAGAGAGGACATGGCCAGGACCCAGAGGTTATTCTCTTCCACCTCACATCATTGCTGGGGGTGGGAGGAGGAGAATCTCTTCCAAGAAGGCTTAGTGTGGTGGAGGGAGTGGTTGGGTATTGCTGTTTCAGTCTGAGTAGTTTCCCTTTTCTTGTGCCCTCTGTCACTAGTATTGTTGCTGTTACTATTCGCTGTTTCAAGTAAATTGTTTTTATCTCAACCCGTGATCTTTACCTTTTGTGCCTCCAGTTCTACTCTCCAATGCACCACAGGGGAAAGCAGGGAGGGGAATGGTGGAGTGAGAAATTGGCCCACGGTTTTAGTGGAAGTGCTAAATTGTCAAACATCATTCCTAAACCACTAACTCTAAAAGAAAACTTTGAAGAAAACAAAAGACAAATTGAGAGAACAGAGCAGAACAAACAACCAAAAAAAAGTATATAAGGATAAAAAACTAAATAACAAAAGCAAGCATACTTGTAGCTCTCTGAAATTCACTAATACAAGTATGTAATGCAAATTTTTGAAAGAATTAGATTTCTAGAGACCTGTCTGCTGCCAAGTAGTCTAGCTGCTGTTTGCAACTCTGAAGCAAGTTCGGAAGATAGAGCAGTAATCTGCTATTCCTGAATAAAAGCACTAATTATAGGAAAAGGTTGCCATTGTAACAAGTAACTTTATTCCTTGTTTGGTAGAGTTTATGTCAAAAGGAAAAAGGATTTTAATTTTTTTCGGTATTCTTCCTGTCCAACTGAGTAGAAATGTATAAATATTAAATTTCTTTCTTTCATGGTTGATTTTTTTATATCTTCCAATTATCAGTTTTTAACTCATGATAATTTTTGTTACTTTTTCTGGCCTTTTTTGTCATCTGAAGCTCAACAAAGTATAATCAAGTCCTCTTTTTCTAGGTAAGTATGTTTTAGCAAAAGTTATGATCACTGGTAGAAAAAAAATCTGAATCAATACAAAGTGACACTCAGATTTAACATTTTGTACTTTTGCAAGCCCAAGTACACACTGATAATATTTATTTACCAGGCAAAAAGGAACACTGATAATTGAGAAGGCAAGTGTCGTGGTTTTACCACTAAAAAGCGTGGTACTGACAAGAGATGTCCGAGAGAAGCCACACACACCCAAAAAGAAAACACACAAGTAACACAGTTTCTTTCACACACACAGAAAACCGACAATAAAGTGCAAAAACAGGCAAATTAAGCTTTCCCAGAGCCCGTGTTGGGATGGGAACGCTCTGGGATAATGCTGGTCTCTTTGTTGGGGCTCCAGGAGAGACTCCAGGATAATTAGAGAAGGCCCGCGACCGACCTGAGGACCTACAGCAGCACGAGCCTCCACTTGGCTTTCTGAAGAAAAACACTCAGACAGTTAGAAACTGCAAGCCCCCCACCCCCCTCCCTTCCTGATCCCGGGAAGGAATTTCAGTGCTGATGGAAAGATGTGGCCTTTAAAACCAGGCTATGGCTGTAGAAAATCACTAATCCGCCTGCCCAGGAAATGCCACAAGAAGAATGCGGCCCCGCACCAAGAAGTAACCCACCCCCCGGAAAAATCACAAGAAAACGTGATCCCGAAAAAGAAGCAGTCCACCCCCCTCAGAAAAACCACACCGTGCTGTAGCCGCCGTGTCGCTAGCCCATCCACACGCGGGGATGGGGAACGATGCTGCCACTGCAATGCTCCACGCCGAAAAGAGGGCTATGGCGTCTGCTCTCCCCTTTTTATAGGGGACCCCGCTTTGCGCATGCACAGATGGGCTCCAGGGGCCGGCTTTTCTCTAACTGGATAATCAGCACCCGGGGCCTGCCCCATCAAGGCCTCATGCGCCCACGGAAATGCCGGGACAAGCCGGAAGCGATGGAAACGCTGGAAGTGCCAGGACACGCTGGCAATGGCGGCGCCCAGCCGGGATCGCTGCACATGCATGCAGCAAGAGCCGCCGCCACTCCCATCAAGCGCAGCTCCGTCACCCACCCGAGCTGTGCCCAGGAACGCAGCACATTCGTCCAGGCGGCTCCACAGATCCGTGCCACCAGGGGGGAGGGGGCCTCCGCACGCCACATGTCCCTCGCCCTGGACGGGTGAACGGCGGCTTCCCGCACCGAGCCCGCCGCGCCCACAGGTGCCGCTTGCCCGTGGCACCGCCACCGGCACGGCTGCACCGAGCTCCAAGGACAGCCACGCCGCCCCACGTGGATACGGTGGGGTGAGGGGGCCACCGAACCCACGCTGCAGGCGGGGAATGCGGCCATGCTGGGGACCAGCCCTGTCCCTGCCCATCATGGCCCGGGGGGACAGGGGAGCCTCGCCTCCCCCCCAACAGGGGCCCCGGGAACAGGCGGCCCCGCCCCCACTCGCCCAGGGTAAAAAGACCAGTTTTAGTTTCACAAGGATCATGAAGAGGGTTAGGCTTTATTTAACCTATAACAGGGTTACCATGTACAAGAAGAATTTCACAGCCCAACAGTGTTCAGCTTCTAAATCCTCTATCAAAACAAGTCCACAATGTTCTGCAGGGGAGAGGAGCATATAGTGAGATGTGACTGGGTCACTGTGACATAAGGGCAGACACAGACACTGCAGGTCAAAGATGGATGCACACTAAGGAGATTAGATTTTACATTCACTTTTTACTTCTTGCTAGAGTTTTGTGATAAAGTCTCTGTTGAATGCAATCATATGACTGACAATGTGTTGGCCTCTAGATTATGAAGAATCTTATTAATGAGAAGAGGAAAAAGAAATATCAGTTTTACATTACTTGCTTCTAAACAATTTACTTTGTATTTTATCAGGCAGCAAATAAAAAGCTATTTGACTTAAGATCCCCCCAGGGAAAGTCATGATTCTCGTATTTTCTTTTAGTTAAACAAGTAGTTGTAAATTCTCATTTTTTTTCAGCAGACAACCATCTATTTCATTGAACATTTAATATTTGTGTTCACAAATATTAATATTCACGTAAGTTGTCATAGATCAATTTCAGACTGCAATTATAATTCTTCAATTATAATTACAGACCATTACATTGCTTTGAAGTCTCATAACCCCGTGTAGTTGTTTAGAGTCTCTTCATCCATTGTCCATTTAATTTCTTCTATTATTTTCTGTTTAATAATTTCTGAAATGTCTTGGTACTGGTCATAAGTTTAAAATGTAAGGTAATAGTTTTTCAGGTTTTATTATCTGCTTCTTAATAATGGGTGCCCCAAGTTTAATTCTTTGATTGTTTCATATGTGACTGAATAAGTTGATGAGATATGACCTGGAAAGCAAAATGATTCTATTATTTTTACTTCAATGCAACTATTGCGTTTTGTTACTTTAAAAGCTTCTGAGTAGTAAGTCCCATCTAACAGAGCATATTGCTTACCTTGATTAAAAATTGCTTAGGCAAGAAGGCACAGACTGTATTAACCAATACTCCTTGCCCCAAGCATTCCCTACTGATGAGCCTAGACTGTGTCTTTGGAAAGACATATTTCTGTCTTTTATGTTCTAAACTTGATCAACAGAGGACAAGTCTTCTGTTGAAACAGGAAGGAGAGTCATGTTTTTTGTTTCTGGGAGCTCCTTATGATCACATGGCAGAGGTTACTGTGGTGTCATACTGTTTTACAAACAGCTGTCATTCAGAGAAGGAAGTCCGATTGTGCTTATCTCCTGCAGAATTTTCAGAGGCCCTGTTTCTGGTTCATGGAAACCTTAATAAAGTAAAAAGTAGAGGTGAGTTGATCCGATTATTTATTTCAGCTTTTTTGAAAGATTAGCAAACACAGAGTTGCATAATGCAATTTTGCAACTGGTAGATGTAAGCACAGAGAAGATAGATTTTAAATATTTGCACTTAGGCAGGCTAATATATTAGCACTGTTAGAAGATGTAAATTTCTAATGTTCTCAGCTACACCTACTTTAGTGACCATTGGAAGATATGTATTTCAGATAAATTCATGGGTAACAGGTAGAGAGTTCTGTAAGAGCAGATGTAACATGAAACTATAGAATTTTCAAAAACTAGTACTACATAAATTCCAACTTGCTCTTGCTTCTGTTCATCTATTAGTTAACATTTTTCCATGAGATTCTTTGGGAGAATGTCTGTGATGAGAAAATTACATTAAATAGTGTGTCCTTTGTTTATCATCATTATGTTAAAAAACAGCAAAGGAATTGTTAGTAGAATCTGATATTTCTCAGCTTTCCCCATCATTCTATATTGCCATGCCATTTTAATTACAGATAATGACCTATTGGTATACTTTATACCCAAACAAAATGCAACACTGAAAATCATGAAATAAAGATTTAGAATTTCCTTTGCAAGTTTAATCTAGTATCTAGACATATAAATTAGAATGTATTTTTAGAATATTTAAAGTCACTGTTTTCTCCCTAGGATACATACCTTCTTTAGAAAATAGGTAGTTATTTGACTTGTTATTCAGCACTATGCTCACTGGTATGCCACACTGTATCTCAATTCTTTTCTCTTTGCCTGGTCAGTCCTGTCTCAACCCCTACTCTCACCAATTGCTTGTTGCATCATCCTTCTTCCATACAAACCATACTGACAGCGGCCAGGATTCCCTATCAATCTGTCAGATAGATGTCCCAAGCTGCATTTTTCATCTTTTTGTTGCAGTCTGCTATTCCAGTTGCTCCTTGAAGTCTAAGAGTTGCTTCCTTTCCATCTGAGTCAGGATTTTGCCTCACCTACTACACTAAATAACAAATTTCCGAATTCATTGAGGTTTATTATCATTTTAAAGCCCTATAAAGATGCAAAGTATGTTAAGGCAGCACTGCACTAAATTAACAGGAATGCCTTGCTCTCTAGCCAGAGCTGCAGAATCATGGCGGTACATATCATGTGCAATCCCTGAAGGATTCAGGGAATGTAAGTGAATGGCAAGTCATGGTCAGGTCACATCATCTCAAATTAAAAATGATTACTTTGATTGGAATGTTTATAGGAGGTATGGCTGAGTTCTTAAGAAGTCTCTAGTAAGTGTATGTGAACCAGTCCTCTTAAAAAGTTTATATTTTAGCTATCTTAGGTTTTTATTTTCCTTTTTCTAAATAGGAACAGCAAAAAGCTCTAATACCACACGAGGACATTGCAACATCTTAATCTTTTTCCAAGTTACATGTTAACTAAGATATTATGTAACATTGAAGTATTTATTCAGTTTTGATTTCAAAGAAATATTCTGCAGTGCTCATTCAACCTTGATCCATGTTTAAGAGATCACGCAGATATGTTCATTAGGAGTTTGCAAAACATCTGATGCTTGATTCAATTGCAAATGTTCTTCAAGAAGATGGCAGAACTAGGCTTTGCAACTAGTTGGTTATCAGAAGAACCAGTCCCATCTGTTTCACTTCCTTATACTCGCTATCCAGCACTGCTTCCTACCTTGTACCATATGTGATACTCATCTCCCATGATCCTTTTGGAGGCCAGCAAAACTTATTTGCCCAAGAAATTCACCCCTATTTTTAGGTGGACATGTTATAATGAAATCTTACCTTGATTCAATCAGAAACTCAAACTTCATTTGCATTTATATGGACAAACCTGTGTGTTTGTAGATATAGTCAGACTACAACCAAACAAAATGCTTTAACTAATTAAAGGCCACCTAGAATTTAACAGAAAGCATGTTTTGATAGAACTTCTCCCTGCATTTGCAGAACTGATTTAAGCGATCTCCTAAAATCATAAATCATTACAGCTCTGGAAGCAGCAGCCCTCTTTAAGCAGATTAGGACTGAGAAACTCAGATGGGAGTTCCCCTAAGGAACTGCAGAATTTCTTGTCAAATCTTTTACTTTCAGCTGCAAAGAGGAAAGAGGAATGCCCTTGTTGGAGCTTCTGTGATTTGTAAGGAGGAAACTATAAACCTTTACTGCAAACACAGCAGACGAAAATGGCTTTGTATTGCTAGGAAATCTTGTTCAAATTCAGAAAAAGATAAAAACTATGAAAGATGAGGAATTGTGACTAATCTTGCAATGGAGGAGGTCTTTCATTCAGCATATTTCAAGTTAATGTTGCATTAACTCCTGTTGGATTGAAACTTTAGACAGACATCTGCAATCTGAGATTTTTTTTTTTTTGAGAGTTTTTGCTGAAGCTGTCATCTCAGCAGTTTGTATTGGTGTGATAACTGAAGCACAAACAAAGGTAATAATTCCATTTCTGCTCTAAAAATAACAAATAAAACCCTATGCATATGCAAAAGCCAGTCTTCTGAAAGAAAAAAAAAAACCTAAACCACAATCAACAAAGCATACACACACAAAAAAACCCACCAACCTTTTAGAATTCCTGAATTTGCAAAATCTGCATACTCTGTTGCATAATATCTTTAACACCTAGATAAGAATATGAGAGGTCAGATGTTTATTTCCCAAGGAATGCCTCTCAGTACCTCATCATCATGATACACCTGTTAGGGTCAGAGAGAACTTTTTCATTGCCTAATAAAACTAGCTAAGAGAAATTATTGCAAAGCAGTATTGATTACATAGATGTTCATAATAGATAAGACCTCAATTAACATAGGCAATGCTCTGATCGTATAGCCATGTTCAGTATTTAAAAGCGAATGGACACAAATAACATGATAAAAAGCCTAACATATCTTGTATTAAGTAACTGAATCTGCATTCAAGGTCTACCAAGCTTACCTTTGAACCAACTTATATGAGCAAGCAACAAAAAGAAAGACTAGAAAATCACCCACTCAGCAGCAGATAATTCTGACTTTATAACAAATCCAGTGGAGATTCATGGCCTTCTCCTTTAAAAGGTTTATAGAGGCCATTGGTAGGCATCTGTAAGGATGACAGCAGTAACAAGGGGAAAAAAACACAAATGAAACCAAAACACATAACTGATTGTAATCCAACAGTTTTCAGGAAGGAGAGCTTCTTTCCCATGGAGACATGGCAGAATCTGCCCTCCTTGTCTACATGTCACAGAGATGTCTGGCAGTTTAGTTCATTGCAGCTTGAGGGAGCAAGATGAAGATCAAACCAGAGATGGTTGGAGTTCATTCGCTTTATCTCTTCTGTGGATATCTCTAACTCCAAATATAAAAGGAGGTGAAGTATGAAAAAGGTTTAATTTATGTTGAATGATTAAGATCATTTTTTGGCCAGAGGACTGGATTATTCAGGTTTTTTAAAATAGTTTAAAAGTAAAAGCCTATGGGCAAAGTCAGCCTGTAAAGAGTCCTTACCTAACCATAGAGTTGCTACAGGAGAAAGTCAGGATACCAAGTGCGCCTGAACCTACTGACTCTGATCAGCCTCACCCAGGGCATGTCCACAGTGACCGTGAACCCAGGGTCTCCATGTCACCTCAGCCCTAGACCCTCAGCTATCTTGCCATGTGCTAGTCTCCAGACTAGTCTGGCACTGCAATCTGGATAGATCTCACACCTAAGTTTTTCTGCTGGACAGATCTCTCACATGTCCATTGCCCACTCTCTTTAGCCCTGTCTGCTGAAGGGACTTCCAATTCCAGATGAAACTTTGTCAGTAGTCCTATCTCTGGTCTCATCTGCTTTTGCTTCTGACTGGAGACTCTGAATAAACCTGGTTCATCTCTTGCCTGGGACTTTTAATGGATCTGACTACCAGCACCTGGCTCAACCTACTATGACTAAACCATGTAGGACCATGTCCTAGAGTCACCCTTTACTCCTGGAACACCAAGTCTGAGGGAACAGCAGGACCTCGGTGCTTCCTGACAGAGGAAATGGAGAAAACACATTAAAACCTAGTACTATGAAAACATTCAGACACTTGCCTTCTTCAGCTATTTGCTCAGACAAGAAAGGGACCTGGTGGGATTTTGCTTCAAGGCTAGTATTCAGGGATACTTACATGTATATCCAGTGGGTATCACCAGTCTAGTGAAGTCCCTGCTGACTGGAAAAGAGAAAGAATAACCGTTTCAAAAAAATCAAACTAAGGAAGACTCAGAGAACTATAGGCCGTTGAGTTTCACTTCAGTGCCCAGCAAGATCATGGAGCAGATCCTCCTGGGAACTATGCTAGGGCACACGAAAAACAAGAAGGTGATTGGTGACAGCCAGCTTGGCTTCACTAAGGGCAAATTCTGCCTGACAAATTTGGTGGCCTTCTATGGCAGGGTTGCAGCATTGGTGGATGAGGAAACCATTTGGCAGTGTCCTACACAACATCCTTGCCTCTAAACTTAAATGATGGATAAGCCACTCAATGGATAAGGAATTGGCTGGATGGTCGCACTCAGAGAATTGTGGTCAGCTGCTTGATGTCCTAGTAAGGACCAGTGACAATGACACCCAAGCTCTGTGGTGCAGTCAACATGCTGGAGGACAGGGATACCATCCAGAGGAACGTGGATTGGCTTGAGAAGTAGACCTGGCGCAAGATCCTGGATTAGGGAAATCTGAAGCTCAAGTACAAACTGGGCAGAGAATGGATTGAGAGCAACCCTGAGGAGAAGGACTTGGGGATCTTGGTGGACAAGAAGCTGCATTTTCTTTGTGTAATGACAGCTGTAGGACTTTTAAAATGCTATTTAAAGCAAAGAATTGTGTTACAGCTTAGACATTTCCTGAAGAGAAAAAAACTGTGATAAAGATGTCTCAAATTAAAAGGCAGCGATCTTTACAGTACAAATCCATAAGCAGGAACAACCATGGAGGTGGTAATTTAAACTTAAACTAAAACCTTTCTTTCTCTTGAGCAATTTCTACAGAACAAATCTTTAATCAGGACAGAAGTCAGCATATGTTGGAGTAAGTCTGTACTTACACTTGCATGATTTGTTTTGTTTTACTTGTTGCAATGTACATCTGATACAATTAGGATGAAATCAATTTGTGACTTGGGATTTTTTTTTCTTTCATTGGTTTTCTATTTAAATGTTGATACAAATACATGTCCTCAACGTGGCTACACCTAATTCTCTTTACGAGTAAAGATACCACATCATAACTCTGCTGATATCTTCAGAGAACTGAAAGAGGAGAAAAAGTAGGAACCAGCTGGCTCTCTGCTCTCCATGACTGACATCAGAAGAAGTTAAAACAGTAATAAAGTTGATGCGGGCAGACACCAACGCCTACACACCTGTATGAGTTGCGGATAGTGGCATGTGTTGCTTCTCCTCAAGCTCTCCAGTCGAACGCAAGTACACGCTCTGCTGCTGAGACAGAGAAACATTTTTCTCTTATTCGAGACAGGCTTTTGTGGGCGAATGTCCTTTTTCCTGGGAAAATATCCCTCGTGACGTGCCCGGGTAGCTGGGGGCAGAGGGGGGTCAGCCCCGGCGCAGGGATGCTCGGCGGCCGACCCTGCGGAGCGGGTCACGGCCGGCGGGGCGGACGGGCAGGTGGCGGCGGGGCGGGGCGAGCGCGGCACCGCCCCCGGNGGGAGGCGGCGCGGTGCATCGAGCAGCTCCTGCCGCGGCACGATGACTTCTCCCGGCGGCACATCGGGCCGCGGGAGCAGGAGAAGCGGGAGATGCTGCGGACCGTCGGAGTGCAGGTAGGCGCCATGCGGGGCGGGGGGCTGCGCGGCTGTACCCCTCGCGGTGCGGGTGGTGCGGGGCTAACGACAGCGTGCGGTGACTCCTGTTTGCAGAGCGTTGAGGAGCTGATGGACAAAACCATACCGGCGAGCATCCGCCTCCGAAGGCCGCTGAGGATGGATGACCACGTCTGTAAGTAACCGCATGGCTTGGGGTGCTCCCGGAGCTCCCCCGCACTCCCGCGGCCCCTTCCGGCCGCCAGCGGCCAAGGATGGGGACGTGGGGTGCACGCTCCCTTCCCCCACAGTGTCCCCGCTGAAATGGGCGAAAAAAATCTTCCCTGTGAAGTAAACCTCAGGGTAAGACTTAAAAAAGCGTAGCAGCACAATCGTCGGCACTAAAAGTCTTCACCAACTAACTTTACCGCTAGAGTAGTTCGGCAGCTGTATTTATTTCTGTTCTGCTGGAAATCAATAGGAAAACGCGTGTAGCAGACAGAGGCTGCCCGAAAACCCATTTTGGAGTTCAAGTGTTACAGTGACTTCACTTTGTCCCAAGAGCCTGACACGGAGGGAAAAGTGTGACTAAAATTCCTCTCCTGAGTTGGGACTGTAGCTTCAAAGGGACCACTGTCTTTTATTGATTCTTATGAGTCTGCAGGATTTCTTTGTTATTGCTCTCCCTTCACACCCCCTCCCTCCGTTAATAATCTGCAAAAAAACCCCCTGTGTCTTCCTATTATGGTTATACAGACTAGTGACCAGCATTTTGAATCTGATTGAGGGTTATGGGTATATACTACAGGAATACAAAACATCTAATCCAGCTATTGTGACACTACAATATTTCTGTAGAAATATGCTGTAGAAAATTTGATGTGATTTGATGAGGGTGTAGATATTAAGGTTTTTAAAAATAAGCACAGCACAAAATTTCTACCTCCATAACTGCAATCTTAAGAGATTCATGTGAACATCATGCTGGAAATCCCACAAGTGAAAGAAATGCTAAAAAATCCCCCTTGCTAAAACATTCCACTAAAGCTAAGAAAGCTCCGTGGCCATTCAGATAAGGGAGTCAGTTACATCAGTATTAACTTCATTTTTGTGTGAAGATCCTTTGCCTAATTTGTTGAGAACTTGATCCATCTCGCTGGCATTTTCTGATTGCTCATCCATGTGCTGTAATTTGAGTGTAAACTTCAGGCCTGCAGCTCGAGTGAGCTTCCTGGCCAGTTCAATCTGGTTACTCTGAGATGACATCACACACGAGAGGCAATGCCACAATGAACAGCCAGGAATACTAGATCCTGAAAAGACAGATTCTAGCCAGGGGAGATTCAATAGGGACTGAAAGCCTCCACTTCTAAAATGTTTTATTAGTACAGTGACATTTTATTTTTTGATAACTTGCCATCTTATTAAAATGGAGAGAGGCCGGGTAGAGAAGCGAAATTTAATCACCTTCTTCTGTCTGTATAACTGCTGAAAGTATTGCTTGGTGTATTTGCCTATGATTCATGTATTTTAATCAAGGTACTCACTGACAAGTGATTTTTCACTGACCCCAAAAAAAGAGAACTTTTTAGGTTATTGTTTTAGGTGTGTAGGAGGGGTTAAATGCAGTTAGTCACTAATATTTATGTCTTAAAAACCCTTCTTCTGTTTTTTAAAAATTTACTATTATTAATTAATATGATACTTTTATGAAATTGTACATTACCAAAACACACATAAAAGTGATACAGTACAGTTGGCCCTTGAAATTGTTATACATTATTGAAAACTAAACTACTGATGTCAAACTAAGTCAAAATCTTGGTGCAGTGCTCTAATGCTGATTTGCATAGCAATCTTGAAGTGGATATCTTCTACATAGCTGTGCATTAGTTGATGTTCTGTTGTATGCAAGTTCTCACTGTGCAATAGGACCTCATTAACTGTGTATTTAGTTCGCTGGCATTTTGCTCCACTTGCTATGCTGTTCTTGTTGCCTTAGAGTAAGCTCTGAAAGAATGTGACCGTGATGCTGAGCCTCACATTGCACAGCATGCAACAGTGAATTTTCAAAAGAGATGCTTGCATGTGGTACAGAAAACGTTTTCAGCACACTGCTGCTTTTTCCGTCTGCAGCTAGTTTGCTGAGCTAACTGTCTTTTGTAATTTAATGTGTAGTTGTTTATCACTAGGTTTCCTCTGTATTGGAAAAAATCCACAGCTTGCAAACGACAAGTTAAAAGTCTCAGCTTAAACTTGTGCCATGTCACATTGAGTATCTTGTACCCAGGACACTGTTTTCTGAGTGAAACTTGCTTCCTTGTTAATGTGTCGTTAGAGAGAACACTGTCCAATCACTGGGATTTCTTACATGAGTGTGGTGCATCATTATTTCTTGATCATATCCCATATTAAAGGGAAATAGCAAAATTGGGAAAGTGTCATGAAAACTGTATCCTATTTTAAACATCTCATTTGTATGAAGACCATTTTGCTCCCGCTGTCCCCCAAACTCACACATAAAATGAGAGAACAGGACAAGGCAATGCAAAACAAGTCATTTAGTGACCTTCAGCATTTATAAAATTTCTAATACAGCAGATTTCAGTGATGTAAATGTACATTTTCACCGGTCTGTATAACTCAAAAAAATATAGTGACTCCACAGGTTAGAGTGCAGCTGAACAAATCAGCTGTACTAAACTACTTCTTTGTACAAACAGACACAGCTGAGCTTACAGTGAAGTCTCATTGAAGTCAATGCTTAAAGATAGAATTAGACATGCAGTCCACGAAAACCATGTGCACACCATGAAAAGCACATCTGGGTGAGTTAGTGGTATCTGCAATTACATTTAGAAATTTACAACCTTAGACCTTGTTTCAGGTGTGTACATCTGAGATATATTGTTGATGTATATTCATGTCTTCAAATTTTGATCAGATGTATTAATAGGAAATTAATCCTTCCATTATATAGATCTATAGATCTTCCATCTTATAGATCCTTCCATTGGTAATGTGACATAACTTGTTTAAAAGATGGAAAATCAGTTGACTGGTTGTATGCAATAGCAGTAAAAAAAAAACAAAGGCTCCTGTGGATGCAGCTTGTATTAGAGAGCTCTTTTAAATGGCATTGCATATTCCACTGATGATAAATAAAACCTCTGATTACAGTAGAAGTACAGTCTTTTTGTACCTGTGTTGTCTTTCCTAGACAAGAAAAGCACTGACCTACTCTTCAGTGGAAGAATCAAGCTTCATTACTTCCCTGGAGGATATAATATACTGAGGGAGAAGGCCTTTTAACTGGGAATTTCTTGAGGGTAGGAAGGCTCTGCAGAGGGAGCTGAACAGGCTGGATTTATGAGTCGAGGCCAATGATGTGAGATTCAGTAAGGCCAAGGTCCCTGCCCTTGGGTCCCAACAACTGCAGGCAGTGCTACAGTCTTGGGACAGAGTGGTTAGAAAGCTGACCAGAGGAAAATGACCTGGGGCTGCTGGGAAACAGTGGCTGAACACATGCCAGCAAGTGTGCCCAGGTGGCCAGGAAGGCTGATGGCATCCTGGCCTATATCAGAAATAGTCTGGCCAGCAGGACCAGGGCAGTGATTTTCCCCTTGTACTCGACACTGGTGAGACCACACTTGGAATCCTGTGTCCAGGACTCTGAGCTCCTCATTGCAAGAAGGACATTGAGGTGTTGGAGCATGTCCAGAGAAGCAGCAAAGCTGATGAAGGGGTCTGGAGCATGAGTCTTAGGAAGAGGGGCAGCTGGGGTTGTTTAGCCTGGGAAATAGGAGGCTCACAGTAGACTTTACTGGTCTCTACAACTACCTGAAAGGAGATTATAGCAAGGTGTGGGCTGGTCTTTTCTCCCAGAAAATAGTGACAAGATGAGAGAAAGTAGCCTCATATTGTGCCAGGGGAGGATCAAATTTGACATCAGGAAGAATTTTTTCACTGAAAGTGTTGTTCAGCATTGGAATGGGGTGCCTGGGGAGGTGGTGGACTTGCCGTCCCTGGAATTGTTCGAGAAACAACTGGACATGGCACTTAGTGCTATGTGCGAGTTGACAAAGTGGTGATCTGCCACAGGTTGGACTTGATCTTGGAAGTCTTTTCTAACCTAAGTGATTCTGTGATTTGTTTCGCATCTGAATGAAGTAGCCATTCTGGTAAATGCTAAATGGTACAAGTGTATCTACACTAAAAATGTTTTTGCAATAATTACTAGTGTTCCTGCTTTGGCAGATATATTTCTTATATTGTTCTCCTTCATCACTGACCATGTCAGGATTGTAGCTTATGCTAAAAGTCTTCTGAAATTAAAATCTTCCTTTGGTGTGTAATATGACAGAACTGTCTATGTCCACTTTCTGACCAAAAAAAAGCAATTTTAAAAGTGTCTGCTGTCATGAGCTCATGAAAGTGTTGTAAAACCACCTAAACATACCACTGGAAGCTATTAGAGGTGAAATAGCACAGTGTCTCGTTTTCCTCTAACAGTTGCAGTACTGTACCTCAACTTGATTCTGAAAGAGGAGCTTTTTTGCAGTTAGATTATCTGCAGATATAGTTAAGGAAAAATGTAATTTTGGCATGTAACTTCTGTTCAGTTAATATTTTCAGCAGGGCTAGACATCTGTTCGGTACTTAGTGGTGACCGGCTGGTATTACAGAGCTTTTTTTCCCGGTGTCGCAGTAAGTAAGCTTTTCTTGAGGTATTGAAGGTGCTTTACCATGTATGTAGTAATTCACCCCCATTTGAAGTAAAAGAACAGATTATCTTATATAAGAGTAATCCTCTTTATCACTACAAATCTACTGTCTGTATTAGTAGTAATTATCCCTGCAAGCTGCCATTGCGTGTCTGTCTTTATGTAATGGGTAGGCTTTTTGCATATGTTATGTATTTCTGTTCTTTAGTTCAGGATATGAATTTTTTAAAAGTTTTAATTAAAAAAATACATCTACAAACTCTCCTGTCATTTTTTCCCTCAAATATTCCCAGTACAGTCTCAAATTTTAGAATTAGTTTATGAACTAATGTTCATAAACATTAGATTTTAAAATCTGTGTAAGAATGTATTTGTGTTTCCAGTCTAAATGTTATTAGAAGCAGTACTACTGAGAACCAGTCATATTGCAATAAACGTTAATTTTATCTTCAAATTTAACTGCACTTTATTTAATTGAATTTAATTTAACTAGGATTTTATACTTAAACTGCCAAATAAAATGAATTTTCTGTGAGTTTATAATCATCTGCTAATGTCAGTCAGATTTTTAGAGCTGATTCTTGCTGCTGGAGTCCACTGTATTCTACAGATGCCAGTAGTAGGGACAGTTGTTACCCTGCAGAGTGTTGCCACATGTAGTGCAGCAGTCTGGATTGCCGTCACTGGCGCTTTGCTCCACGTGACATTTTCAAGAGGCTGCTTTTCTTTTCGAAGGCAGCAGACCCTGGAGGCAGAACAGAGAAAGGCAGGCATCTTTCTGGCTCTCAGCTCCATGCTTTCTGCTCCTTGAGGCATCGTCAGGTTGCTTCTGCTGCCCAGACTGGCTGAGTGAGTGCAGGTAGCCTGGGTGAAAGGAGGAGGAAGAGGCAGGGCAACAGATGCTATTGGCTTTCTGTACATATCTTGAAGTTGCTGGTTGGACACAACGTCTGGAATAGGCATGTGTTCTGTCCTACAGCATGATTATGTGTCTTGTCAGTGTTTTGGAGCTGGTTTGTAAGGTTTAAGTTATATAACTTGAATTGCTCCTTCTTACATTTTTTCTCTCTCTAGTACCGTGTTATTTTGCAGGTATCTCAAAAGTTCAAGACTACTCTACTGTGCTAACCACAAAACCACTAGCAGAAACAAGTGTTATCATTTTATGACTTTACTCTTACTATAATTATGATATATTTTACCTTTGCCACTTGTAGACTTGGCAATCTGGAAGTCTTCTGACAGAACTACTTCTAGGATCCTCAGTGAATTATCTCCAGTTATAAGATAGCAGTATTATAGGATCAATGGACTTTATTCTAAGTACTGTCTTTGATAACAATTTGTGTTAATGAGGGGAATAAAGATCAACTTCAATGACTTAGCTAGCAATTTTATTTTTTGCTGAACAAGATTCTTAAAGAATTTTTGTTGCACACAGTAAAATGAATTAATGATAAAGGTATTTCAACCATTTTGTCTTAGAAAACTGGAAACTAAACAGCTGAGAGTGATGGCAAGTATAGTAAATACTTAAGTATAGTAAATTTTTCTTTCTTTTTATTTCCCCATTTTGCATTTGCTTCTTAATTTCACCCGTTGCTGGAGAAAATGAAACAAAAATCAGTAGCACAGTGCAAAATCTTTCAAGTTGTGTTTTTTGAATCATATATATTGAAATTTGTAGAAATCCTTGTCTTCATGTGTTTCAAAGAAATTTAATGTATTATTTACAATAATACACCATTTCTACTACCTATGTTCCAAGTTACATATTTTATATAGCAGAAAAGGCCTGTAATTTTCTTTTTTGGTGACACTCTTGTGTTAATTCAGAATTTGAAAATTAATTTTTAAGAATACATAAGATCACTCTTGTGGTTTACATTAATCTGCCTTTATATTAGCATTAGGTATTTACGAAGTGACCAGTAAAAAATTAGACACCTTTCACAAATAACATAAATACACTGTTGAAACATAGGCTTGATAGAGTAGAGAATAAGACTTCTTACACAGAAGAGTGTCCTGTTCAGGCTGGTGGGTACCCAGGTTGGTGTCCAGCCTCTGCCCACAGCAGGCTCAGCTGTGGGCTCAGACCAGGCTGCTCAAGGCTTTATCCAGTCAGAACAAGAAACCCTCCAGGATGCATACCCAACTCCATCACTGGGCTGTCCTCATGGGCCCAACTCTCCTTACCTTCAGCCTAAGCCTCTCACCTCCTGCTGTGCACTGCTGTAAAGAGCTTGGCAGCATCTCCTTCATCCCCGCCTGTTGGTGAAGGCAATACTATTAAGAATGGATTCGTTGCCTCGCTCTCTGGTCTTTGGACTTCAGCATACATCTATATTTCTCTCACTCTTTCCTACATCACTTTTACTTCAGTTCAGAACCCTATCCATGTAAAGCAAACACTGAATTAATGAAATCCAGGTGGACTTACAGCATTACATCAGGTCATAGATAAGCCAGCCTATATAGGTAAGTCAGAGGCCGTTGACTTCCCTTACTCAGGTGGGCAGTGACTTAGGAAATTGTTAAAGCCATGCTGTTATGAAGTTCTTCAAGGCAGTGTAAGGCACAGGGGGAAACACGTTTCTCCCAAGTTTCTTTAAAGAGGTGCCAAATGTGGGAGATATATGTTTGAGTTGTACTGCTGTCATTGCCTTTGTAGTGACCGAAGAAACAGGATAAGTGAGGTAAAGCAGGAGTGGAAGGAGTGTGCCCTCCAGCATTGTACCACCCTGATTAAAATTAGTTGTGTAAATGCCTTCACAGGTAGCTCATTAAAATTTAATAATTAAAAATATAAGCATAATTAAGCATAATTTGTACCTAAGCAAAATTATTACCTAAGCTTCTTGCAGTCTCATGAGGCTTTTGGCTTTGTGCCTTCAGAAGGAAGGAAATTTATTTCTGAGATCTCCAGCACAACCTAAGTGGCAGCACATAGTAGCTGTTAGCTGCAATTGTGAAGAAATGACTCCAGAAAAACATCCAGTAGGGCAAACAAAGGAAATGCTCTCTGGCATATTGTACAGTATTTGTGGTATGTGTTTACTGCAGAAATTGCACTCAGTGCATTTTTATGTGTGACATTGAGCTAATGAGCAAGTTAAATGATAGCCAACTTCTGCCTTCAACCACATTTGGATTTAAACAAGTAAATCCATTACCCTTTTAAAGGAATCATTGATGTTTGAATGATGCAAGAATACATGTCTCCCTCTGAAACTGCAACCCTACTGTCTTTCATCAAACTTTGATTTTGCCAGTGCTACAGTGGTAAAACTCTCACTTAAAATAAACGGGTGCATCTGTCTGGTATAAACTGTGTAGGAAGGGTGCTGGGGAGTGGAGCTTTTCACTACACTTTAGAAATTTTGCCCTGGGCACCGGGGAGTTCAAGCCTAATAAGCATGTAACTCTCCAGCAAAAAAAATAAATGGCAGTTTATTGACATTAACAAGTGAGTATTTTTATATGTTATATTTAATGGTAACACTGAGTTCAACGTAGAGAAGAAATGAATTTTGAAACAGTAACTGAACGTCAGTAAAAGATCATGATTGTGAAAGGTGTAATGTAATTATGGATGAAATTAATTGAAAACAGAAGATTTTGAAAAAAATTAATGTTTATATATGGAGTGTAATAGTATCAATTTGAGTAAAAGGAGGAAACAAATTTGAAATCAGAGCTGAAGTTCTAATATCTTTCTTTGTGATTGGAATAGAAATTAATTCAAAACCTAGATAATTATTTGCCACCACATTCCAGAGGTTTAACTGTTTGACTTGATAGTGTAACTTAGAGAGAGAAAATAGGTTTTGAGCCATCCAGGGCCCCAGCTCTTCTACTTTTCATGATTTGTTGCCTTATATTAAAACGTCTGCTTTTCAAGTTGAAGTGCAGAATGAACAGAAGTGGACATAACTGCTCTAATACAGCAGACTCTGAGATCAGAGGTGGGGAGGAAGAAAAAAAGTCTTCTCGCCTTACCTAGGAGGATTGGTGTACAATTCCACCCAGGTCTGTTAGATTGGGAAGACCTGTCTCTGTATGATCTTAAGACAATCTACGGACCATCTTTCTGTATCATCAGCTACTAATATATTTTTAGCAGATTTTGGGTAGCATTATTTGGTGACAGCGAGGAATGGGTTGACTCCATGTGATTTTTGCACAGCTTTCAGGACACAGAAGTATGTAGAAACAAGACCAAAGAATGTACTGTGACTGGGGGAGGTGGGGAGAAAGGGAGGGAGGGAGGGCAAATGCTTTGCTTCTAAACACTTCAGAATCATTCTGTTGTAATCTCTTCAAACTAGATTGGCAGGCTCATTTAGAAGTTCATCTCATTTGGAATTTCTTAAATTAGAAATACTTTATTACACTTTTTGGAGAGATAAATTGGTGAAGCATACTAAAATTAAATTATAAAAACTGTTCATTTTTTTCAGCTATTTAGGGAAAATACAAGAAAATAAATTTTTTTAATACAAAGGAATTATTTCTGAGTGCTTGTTTGTACAAATGTGACTTGTTAGAAACACTGAATCACAGTTGCAGATGACTATGGCTTCATCCATTGTTGATTCTGCAAGGTTTAGCTAATAAAAAGTGCCTTCTGAGGTACGTTTTAATGCATGTGCAAGCTGTGTCTCTCCTGGGTCAAACATACATTTGTGTTAGCACAAAAAGGGCTCCATAAGCCTCTTGCATACTGCTGTTTCTTTCACTATTCTTTTCACATTTGTTGAAACCCTGTTATTATTAAGTTGTTGCATTTTCCAGAATTTTGGCAGAGTTTAAACTTTCCCAGAATATTTTACCGCCTTCTTATTTTATCTTTGGTATTTTTGCTGCTGTTTATACTCATGTCACTGGTATTGCATTTCTTTATCCTGGGGTACAAGGCATTTCAGTTAAAAACTGCTACTGTTATATGTAGGTATAGCATTCTGACGTAATTTCTTTTCAATTAGGTGAAAATGAAATCCTTGAAACTCTACACAATATTGCAAGCAAAAACAAGATATGGCGGTCTTATATAGGCATGGGTTATTACAACTGCTCAGTGCCTCAGCCCATCAGCCGGAATTTGTTGGAGAATGCAGGATGGTAACGTACCACATTTTCTTGTTCGATATATAGGTATAAATGCACGTTTGTAGTGTGTCTTATGAATGATATTAAAACTATCATAATATGACCATTTATGAAGAGGCTGAGAATATTGGTACTTGGTTCTGATCACTCAGCTGACATTTCAGTTTCTAAAGAACTGTGACTCACAAATGGTGCAATAGGAAAATCTAAATTTAATGTGGAATCTCACTTTTTCTCCGAAAGAAACAACCAACCAAAGGATTACATTACTCAGTGTAAAAAGCCATTATTACTTAGATGTTATATATATTTTTTATACCTTGTGTTGCCATAAATGTGTCCTGTCTGTAGATCTCTATTTATTTTTGGACTTGTTTGCTGTATTTGTATTGCAAATTTTTGAACTGGTCAAACATACGCAAACTAAACATTTCAGGACAGTACTGCAAACAAATTACCAGTCGATAGAAATAAAGGTAAGAACAGTTAAAAAGTAAGTGGAACAAAATGAACTGTGTATTTTTAAATCCTAAACCCTTATATAGTGTCAATGTGCCATTGAAACAACCGGGAGAGTCTATCCAGATATCTCTTCTTGCAGTGTCCAGTAAAGTCAAACTAGATGGCTAAAAGCTAAACTGTTGAATGCTTGAAGTGAAGGCTAAAATGTTTGTTGGGGAAAGATGTACCTCTGTGTGTGCAAAAGCAATTGCACAGGCTTTATGGAAGCTATTTTGAGAAATCCGACCTCTCCTTACATCTGCTGGGTTTGTAACGCTTTCCATGCTCACACACTTCACATTGTATCTCCAAGGAAAATGCTGCAATCTCAGGTTTATTGATTTTGATCTATTCTTTGTCTCATATAACTTAGAGTTTCTCATTGCTTGGCATTTGTTAGAGCAAGGCTTACATTCATATAGAATGTAAGTTTATAGAATATTGTTCATAGAAGTCTATTAACGCAGAAGTAAGTGACTTCACAGTACTTAGAACACTGGGACTTGCTAGGAGACAGTAGGAAACAAAGGGGTAGATTTCAGGAGGAAATTGTTTAAAACCAAATGTATTTTCAGGTGAAAATGAGACTACTGAACCACACTGGATTTTTTAATAAAGTTAGCACAGAAGTCTTCCCAAATCACCCATTCTCGTAAAAGTATACACAACTCTGTTGGAATTCTAACTTTCTGAAGCAGTTGGATAATAATTTATAATACCTCTGTCCACTTCTAACTTCTGTTAGTATGTGAATATAACTTTACAGTTTTGTCTTATTTTACCCTCATCTTCCCACCCCTCCATTAACATACTATTTTTTTTTTACATTAGATGTTCTTTCCCTAGTAGCATACGAAATTAATTCTGTGCTCAGCCATGAATATATGAATAACTGAAGATGTAAGAATATTTGGTTTCAGAAATGAGCTTACATACAGCCTTTTTTTTTAACATATAGTTCATAACAGTACAGTATTTGTTTTGGGGGCTTAAGTGGATAAAAATACATATTAGACCTTGAAAATTGAGAAGGCCTTTGGAGTCACACTAATACTGTATATTGGAGAGTGATGCAGAGGTCTCCAAATTACAGCTCATTTGATTCCTTTGCCTGTAGACATTAAATTTATAAGAGTAAAATACCTGTACCACAGATGCCTGCAATGTTCACATAGGTAGTGTAAATTATTAAACTTATTAGCTAGTAGCACTCAGTACTTATAGATTACATACTGAAAATTACTGCATTCTGTGCAACAATTACTTTCAAAGACTTAGCTTTTAAATTAATTCTAAAAGTCACTTGTCATATAGTATAGTGCAGAAGTCAGAGTGCAGACTAAAGCCAGATATTTTATTTGAAGAAATTGTGATTGAATATATTAAAAGATATAGATACTTAGAAAATGCAAAAAAAACTTAAAAAATGTTTAAATAAGTGTTTTTATATTATAAAAGGTGTAACTGCATGCACTGTAATTTGTGGTAATACTGGAATTCAAGATTTCTTGATTGAATTTTTTCCGTCTTCCTGAAATTGTTTGGTTTTACTTCAACTGTTTTTACTGTTCAAAACCACATCAAAATCATAAAGCTTCATTGAATCTATTATGTAGTATAGTGTACTTGCCCAACTATGTGGAGTAGGATTTCTCTAATGTATTTAAATTAAATTCAGTGCTTTTACTAGTCTAATTCCTTCTTCAAGTTATAATACAAAAAACAGCTCTTAGGCGAAATAAAATGAGAAAGCATGATTGTTAACCCCGAGTACAGAGGAGTTTCTTTCTTTTACTAAGCAAGAAAAGTCATTGCTCATGCAAAGGATTTTGGAATAACTCTTTTTATTGGTGAGAACTGAATAGGCAGGGGGACCATTCAGAAAGAAAATCATAATACTGCCAGACTGAAAGTTTATGTGACAAACCGAACACTAAGTTTAGCAGTTGTGGAGGAAAAAAAATTATTCTTGGGATTAGCAATGTTGCATGCAGCCCAGGACATGCCCTCTCTTGTGAACTATGCAGTCATACGATGATAATTAGTTTAGTGATAAGAGCTGAAAAAAAGGAGAAAAAACCTGCAGTTTTGGGGAAACTCGTCAATATTTATGTATTTAATACATAGCTACTACTTTCTGTCACTGCGCTGAAGACTATATGTGAACATTTTGAGCAGGTGTGTCATTTAAATGGATAATAAATACATCAGCATTGTATATTACATATATATTACTTTTGACTTCACATACTGAGTATGTCCTTCTATCTTTTGCCTTCTCTTCTGGACTTTTTTATACTTTCTGTCTTGCATTACTATTTTGTTGCTCCTCTCCTCTTGCTCTATACCACAAGTTCTTCACCTTGTTCTTTAAAAGTCTTTGTTGTTCACCTTCTATAGACTTTACATGACCTGAGCATCCAAATACTTTGGAGCTTATACCTTCACTCATAAGAATTTTTCAAAAGTTTAGGCTTACTACTGGCCTTTTAAGGAAAAACTGCTCTTTCCTTCCATTGCTAGAAAACAGGGGCCACATGTGTTCCCACCTACCACTTGTTTCTGGCTGCTACTGTAAGCTCAATCTGGCATGAAGTCTGTCCTGAACCACTGTGGAATCCAGTGCCCAAATTTCCAGCAGTGAGAGAAGAGACTGACCTCTGTTCTTGCCTTTCATTCCTGGACCCATGCTGCTTTGTTTTCTGTACTGTTAGAGTGGAGTGTTTCCCTTAGATTCTTGTGTTTTCAAAGGAGTTGCTTATGTTGCTGTTACTGTTTCGTTTGCCAAATGAGAACAGATAAAACTTATATTAGTCTCACTTCCTCCCACTAACATATGTAGAAACTGTAATTTCACGAGAAGTTGCATATTTCTGAGCTTGATTCCATGAAATGCCAAGTGTCTTTCCTTCCAGAAGACTGGAGAAGACTTGACAAGTAAAGGATTTCAGAAACAGTATTGAAAGATCGTGGCATACCTAGATATGATTGAACAAAGCATTCTTTTTTGGATATTTTTACTTGATTCAATTCTCCCATACTCAGCACCTACTAACCCTATCAATTCTCCACTATGACCTCACACCTCTGTTTTAAAGGTACTCTCTGTTCAAAATGCAGAAATAGAATTCTTCTCCTGAAAAAGGTCGAGGCAACACCAAATTATAAAATACTCTCAGGCTTCCAGGACAGTAAAAAATTGCAATTGCCTAGAAACAACAGTTATTTTTTAGCAACAGAAAAAACAGAACAACATAAAAAAGTTTTTTCTAACAACCTTCCATGTTAGTGAATTACACTTTACTGTTTATTTGTCCTATGACATAGTTCAGTTATATAGTGTCATAATTCTGTTACACACTTTTATTTTCCTAGACCTAAACACAGAATTTTTTTCTTACAGGGTTACCCAGTATACGCCTTACCAACCTGAGGTATCCCAAGGCAGGCTGGAGAGCCTGCTAAATTACCAGACTATGGTGTGTGATATCACAGGAATGGATGTAGCTAACGCATCTTTGCTAGATGAGGGGACAGCTGCTGCAGAGGCTATGCAGTTATGTCACAGGTACGTGACATACATTTGAATGTATGGTTAAATCTCATTGGGAAGTAATTGTGGAATTTTAAGGCATCTATCCATGTGTAGGCATGTGTAGGTGAATGGGTTGAAGCCTTTTCAGTGTGAGAAGATGACTGTTCATAGTCGATGTTGCCAAACTCCCAGAGAAGTTCCCAGTGTTGATGTAAATGTTTAACTCAGACATCTTAGGCCTTAAGAAACCTAAGCACAAAGAGAAAGAACAGGAGAAAGTCTAGAGCAAGGAAGATTTACCCTTTTTGGAGGAGGGTCAGGTTAGAGAACACAAAAGAAAACTGGACATACACAGGGTCCTGATCAGATGCACCCATGCCTGCTGAGGGAGCCTTCAGGAATGAGAATGCAGGGAACTACCAGCCAGGCACCTCGATTCCTCAATGGTGGAACAAGTGCTAGTCTGGAAACCATTTCCAGGCATGTGAAGGATAAGATCGGGAGTCACAAGCATTCATTCACACAGGGGGAAGTCATGTTTGACCTACCTGATGACTTTCTACAACTAAATGGCTGGGCTGGCGAGAGGGGAGCAGTGGGTAAGGTCTGCATTGATGGTCTCCCTTAAATCCCCACAGAGAAACTGAAAATTGTGATCTGGATGAGGTGGATTGAAAACCTGAATGTCTGGGCCCAGAGCATGGTGATCAGTGACATGAATTCTACGGGGAGGACAGTTAATGGCATACCCCAGGGGCAATACTGGGTCCAATCAGTGACCTGGATGATGGGGCAGACTCTCCCCTCAGCAAACTTGCTGATGATACAAACCTGGGAGGTTCAGCTGGTATACTAGTGGGTCATGGTGCCATCCAGAGGGACCTTGACAGGCTGGAGAAAATGGGCTGACAGGGACCTTGTGAAGGTCAAAGTCCTGCACCTGAGGAGAAACAACCCCAGGCATATGGGGTAAACAATGCAGGCTAGAAGGCTGGAAAGTAACTTTGCTGAAAAGGCCTTTGGGAGTGCTGGGCAACACCAAATTGAACGCAATCCAGCAGTGTGCCCTTGTGGCTAAAAGGCCAACAGCCTCCTGGGCTGCACTGGGAAGAGGAGTGCTGCCAGAAGGCCAGAGAGGGATCCCTCCCACTCCTCATCCTGGTGAGTCCATGTCCTGCAGTGCTGTGCCCAGCTCTGGGTTCTCCAATACAAGAGAGACGCAGACATCCTGCAAAGAGCCTAGTTGCCCTGCCCATGGTACCAGTCCAGCTACTGGTGCCCAGACATACACCTGCTCCTACTGATACCACCACATAGTGGTGCTGCTGAGGTGCTGCTCCAGTTGCTGGCACTGCACTCCACTCGACTCCAGTCACTTCAGCTGCTGCGTTATGGACATGTGGATCCTCATTGGTCTGGGTCCAGTTGGTAGCACCAAGACAGCCACACACATACAATACAGATTCCTCTCATCCATGAAAGGAATCAGAAAAGCATTTAATGAGAATAGAGGACAGACTGCGTTAGTTGGGTGCAAGTGCATTAGCTATTTATATGTGATGAGCCCTGCTTATCATCTTACTCCTATTTTGTTAGACTTGTTCCCAAAATCACTTAGCTGTATTCTTTTTCCCTTAAACATCTCATAGTAGGCCCTTGCAATCCCAAAATGATTTTCTTATGCATCCCATAATATCTATCCCCAAGTAGGGGATGGAATACAGAGGGTGTGTCTGTTGAGGTTAATGAAATACTTAAACCTGTGGTGTGCCCTGTACCCACCTCTGCACTTGTGGAAATGGGTCTATGTTGGGCCAATATTCCCTATGACAGATCTGGGAGCAGAAGGTACAGGGCTCCCTGGCCTGCCATTGACTCTAAGGAAGGTGCAGACACACCTTATTTTATCACATAATCTAATAGGCTGTGGCACAAATTTCATACATCCATGAAATGATGTGCACTGCCTTGTTCTGCTAGTGGTTAAAACAAGTTTTAAAAACTGGTGCAGTAGATCATTGGTCAGTTGGTAAAAGTAAAATTGTTACTGGCATATCCAAATCTACTTTCAAGGATGTGTATTGTAGGGGCATTTGAAGGGAATCTGCAAATCAAATGATATATGAGAAATGATTGAAGGCCGCTGTAGGACTGTATATCAAAAAGGAAATTACATACCAGAGACCTTTTTTAGCTGTTCACTTGTTCAGAGCCTCAGTCTGACATAAAATTGTGTTTCCCAGAGAAAACTAGGGACTTGTCTTTAAAGAGAACCGTAGAATGGTTTGAATTGGAAGGGACCTTAAAGATCATCTAGTTCCAACCCCACTGCTGTGGTCAGGGACTCCATGTGTTTTCAGTTTCCATTTAACTACTTTGATGGCTCGTGTTTATTTATCCAGGGTAACATTGAATATGTGTATTAAAGAGCACAGTTGTATTCCTTTAAAAGAGCATGTGTGTGGAGCCATTCCCACAGCTTCTGAAAGTGGCTCCTTGTTTTGTTTCGTAGTCTTAATTTTTGTCACGTATGACTCTCATTTCAGTGTCTGAAATGAACTTTCTTTTTTAAATGCACCAGAACCTTCATTCAGTCTTACTCTTAATCTGGTTATAATAACCAGTGTTTACAACTGCCTTTTAACATAGTAAAACTTGTGGAAAACAAGCTATTTTTATTTTCATGGGAAACAATATATTCTTGATATGTAAACTTTGTTCTTTTTTTAACAGACACAACAAAAGAAGGAAGTTCTATGTAGATGCCCGATGCCACCCTCAAACTATAGCAGTGGTTCAAACTAGAGCAAAGTAATGTTTGTCTCCATTTTCTACCATATCTTTCACTTACATTGAATTAGTTTTAGTCTGTGTCTCTTCATCACATGCCTAACATTTCTTGGACTATAGGATTACTCTTTCTTTGCAAAGTTGAAGCAGAAATCTGTTATCATTTGGCATTCCTTCTGGTTTTCCATTCAAATACCACTGCAAAGAAATTAAAGTTGTTTAAAAAGAGATGAAACCTGTGATAAAAAAGAAAATATTTAATTTTGCCCTTAATTTCTTTCACAAATATATACATTTGTTTGTTGAATTCAATCTGGTCTTTTATTTTTTACTAGGAAATTAATTATCCTACATAGCAAATCTTTTTTAATGAAAGCTAGATCAATTTTAAGTTTAAAGTTGGGAGTTACTGTCTTCTAGAAAAGTGACATAGTTCTCGAAGTTAAATATGTTGAAGTGGCAGAATGTTGATACCAAGTATCTTCTGCATCCTCTGCTTTGCTTTGTTACGGATTTCCAATGATGATATCAAATGCAACTATTCTTCAGTACTATGTACCATGACATGAAACTTTCTCAATGTTTAGTTCTGCAAAGCAAGTTGAATTCTCTGTACGTTATAGAAGAAAGTCATGTATAAGTCCATGAAAACATTAAAGATCACTCCAAGGTATGTTGCCTTCTGCATGTTTTTTTTTTCAGTTATACAGGTGTTATTATTGACATCAAATTACCCCATGAGATGGATTTCAGTGGAAAGGATGTCAGTGGAGTGTTGTTTCAGTATCCGGACACTGAAGGGAAGGTTGAAGATTTCTCTGAACTTGTTGAAAGAGCTCACCAAAACAGGGTAAAGCAAATTTTATTGGTCTCACTGATAACAATCTGATACATCAAACAGCCATATTCATAGAAACTAAGTGTTACACGAGATACCATCACAGCTCCAAGTATTTGATAACCATTACAACTGTTACAACCGTTACAACCAATGCACTTGAACTCTGTGCAAGTGATATGGAACTGAAGCTATATTTAAAAACTTAGCTGCCATGCAAACACCATTCCTTCAGAAAAGAGGCTGACTACTCTGTGCACTTCTGTTCTCAGACTCTTGCTTGCTGCGCTACTGACCTTCTGGCTCTCTGTATTCTGAAGCCTCCCGGAGAGTTTGGGGTAGATGTTGTGCTGGGTAACTCTCAGAGATTTGGCGTGCCATTGTGCTATGGGGGACCCCATGCAGCATTCTTTGCTGTGAAGGAAAATCTAGTGAGAATGATGCCGGGCAGAATGGTGGGTGTTACAAGGTAAGGGCTCCCTTTGCCATCACATGGCTTCAGCAAAAATTGAGATCAAAGAATCCTTAAGGTTGGAGAAGAACTCCAAAAACCATCAAGTCAAACTGTGAACCTACCACCATGTTTGCCACTAAACCATGTCCTCCAGTAGGGCCATACCCACTTGTTTTTTGAACCTTCCAGGGATGGTGCCATCATCACTTCCCTGGGCAGCCTGTTCCAATGCTTACAATCCTTTCTGGGAAATTTTTTTCCTGATATCCTATTTAAACCACCCCTGGTACAACTTGAGGCTGTTTCCTCTCATGCTGGTACTTGTTAGCTGGGACAAGAGACCTACCCTCACCTCACTACAACCTCCTTTCAGGGAGTTGTATAGAGCAATAAGGTCTGCCCTCACAGATCTTAGTAATATGAAAGAACCTCACAA
>VYZS01064228.1:18326-40814 GCA_013400695.1 Neodrepanis coruscans
TACATTAGGCTATTTGCCAAATCAGAAACACTTATACTAAAGAATCCATTTGTTTTGCCTATGTGAATTACTGTAACATAGAATACGACCAAAATATATCTGAAGTATTAAGCGAAGTAGACAAGCAAAAAATGGCTGAGGCTTCTCATCTTTTAGAAAATTATTTTGAATGACTAGAAATTATACACTAGTAAAAAGGAAAATGTGGCGCAGATATTCAACAGTCACTTTACTTTGTTCATTTGTTACCAGTTTAGCAGGATTGAAAACACTTTTTCATGTGATCAAATTTTGATTTGTATTGAAACTGAAAATCAATTTGCTTTCTGACGGACATTAGTTTCAGCAGAGCAAATGTAAAAGCTTCACACCTTTCATTGATGCCTGAATTAGGCCAAATTAAAGGACTTGATATGCTTGATTGAGTGGTTATATGCTGCTTGTCAAGCCATACTGAAAATCACAAATTAATAACGCTGAACAAGCACAGGAAAAATTGCTGAAAGATATTTGGAATACTGATTTTTTTTTAATGGTGTAGCAATAGGTATGGCAAATCACAAGAATCGCGTGCAAGTATACTTCATCTATGTTTAAAGCTTTGACCCAAGTTTCTATTAATATCAAGAGGAATGATAGAGGAAAAGTCAAGGTAAAAATAACCCAGTTTTCATATTAAAGGGTTCATATTTGACTAATAAGAACCTCTGCAAATAATCAGCATCTTCAAATAACTCATCTCCTGACCAAAACTGAAATGCCAACACAGCATCAGCTAGGCCCTAAAACTATACAACATCACAGTAACTAAGGTGCAACAGCTTTTTTTAGTCATGTTTAATAATTTCCCTCACAAGGAAGTTTTCAGAAATTTACAGAGCTTAAATTAGCTCTCTTGGGTTTTTTATCTTGTTTGGTATTTCTAGTAGATCTCTGCGATTTTTCTAAGCATAAGGCCTAGGAAAAATTTGATTTGCAGTGAGTGTTGTCTTGGACATTTTCTAGTATTTTTATGATTGACTATGCATTCTTAATGCCATTCATATAATGTTATTTGAATGTAAGCAATGGTGGTGACAACTATTTAATATAAAAAGCACTCACATACACCACACAGTTTTATCCATGCATTTCAAAAGAGATTAATTTAGATTGGAATATAAGCAGAGCAACCCTGATAGAAATGGTCAGCTGAATGGAGAACTTAGGTTTGGCTCGTTTAATATAGGAAGAAAAAAAATAGGAATTAGTCTGTAAAGTCATCAGGGTGATAGATGAGAGGGAGAGAGGAGCTAATTTAAGGTAAAAAATTTTGACAACAGAACAAATTTTTTCTTTGTCTGGATTTTACCCAGAATAATGAAAATTGAGATTTGTCTTCCACCTGGATCTTAGAACAAAAAGCAGCTGATTTCAGCTATCTACCCTGTAACACAGAGAATTCAGTTTTGTAGATCTTAATGTCTTTTCTCTAATTGTTTCTTTAAGGGTTACTGTTCTTTTCCTAATAATGTTGTTTAGCAAAGAATCCAATAAACACCACAGACTCTCTCTAGATAATATTCCTCACCCTGTATGCCCTATTCATTAAGAGCTAATCTGTATTCAGTAAGTCAGAGTTCCTTCTTCATCAGATATTGGCTCAACTGTCCTCAGGAAAGCTAGTGAAAATGCCCCTCAAAAGATCAATTTGTGGTGTCTTGGCTTTTTGGGGGGGGGGCTTTTTTTTTGGCTTTTTTTTTTTTTTTAAATTTCTGCCTTCATTCCTCAGGACACATTGTGAAGAGGTATGACCTGCTTGCTAGATAACCCATTTAAACCAGTTCTCTTGATCAGGTGCAAGCTTTTTTTTTTCTGTTTGAACAAATCTTCTTTTCCTGGCTGCATAGGCACACCTCTGTGAATACTAAACTGTCAGGAAGGCAGAAGAACAGAGAGAGTTNTGTTTGAACAAATCTTCTTTTCCTGGCTGCATAGGCACACCTCTGTGAATACTAAACTGTCAGGAAGGCAGAAGAACAGAGAGAGTTAGGGAGATGCACCTTAAAGCTGAGAAGACTGACTTTGGTTAAGATAAAAAACATCCATTGTGTTATGGAGAATTCAGAAGTTTTTGATAGGTAAATCTTTGAATTGTCGCTAAATGCACTAGCAGCACATTTGAGGATTAGGCATTAAATCTGGGAAGCAGGCCTTGAAGCAAAAATATATGCCACAAAGAATATATGATTACTTTAGAAAGTACCATAATTCCCTAATTGGATTTGCTGTCCTGCAATTATCAGCACTCAAAATGTCCAATCAATACCAAAATGCAAAAAAACCTCAGTTAATTCTAGAGGGTTTTGCTAGATAATTTATCCTTGGCATACCAAACTTCTTTCTGCTAAATTTTAGTTATTGTTTAGTACTGTGATAGTATTTAATTGTTTTCTCGTGCATGTAGATACTAAGGTCAGCCTCTACTGTGCATTAATGTCAGATCAATTTTATTGAAATAGAAATAAATAGAACTATCAGAGCAATGTCACTGTCACAGTTCAGGGTACACCATATTTTTTGATCCTTGCCTGCTATCCTGTGGACATCTCTTTCATGCAACAAGCCTGAATCATGCAAAATTACACTCCAGTGTACCATCTCTGGCTAAGATGGAGTTAACTTTCTTCTTGGTATTCCATGTGGTGCTGTGCTTTTAATTTTTCGTTGAAATAGTATTGGTAGCACTCCAATGGTTTAGGTTTTGCTGAACAGTGTTTGCATTGCATCGAGGTTTGCCCTCCCCTCAAAAGGCCAGTAGACTGGGGATAGGCAAGAGGTTGAGGGGACACAGAATGCTGACCAAAAGGATCTTCTGTACCATATGACATTGTGCTCAGCAATAAAATCTGAAGGCAAGAGGGCAAATGTGAGTACATTTGTGGTTATGCTCTTCGTCTTTGCAAGCAATCAGTACAGGTTCAGAGGCCCAGAGAATGGGTGACATTTGTCTGCCAATGGGAAGTAATGGATATTAAACTGCTTTTATCCCATCCCATGAGCTTTTCCCTCTTGTTTTCTGCCCCTGTTCTGTTGACAGGGGAGAAAAAGCAACAGGCTAGGGGTCTGGCAGACAGGCAAGGAAAACCCACTACACATTGACCCTGTTTTTATTGTAACCTGCAGCTTACAATCACAGAATTATGTAGGTTGGAAGGAATCTTACCAATTTCAAACCCCTTGCTTAAAGCAGCTTCCCTTATAGCTACCTACTCATGAACCTCTGCAACTGAGTTTCGAGTATCTCAAAGGATAGAGATCCCTCAATCTCTCTGGAAAGTTATTCCAATGTTTTATCACACTCATGACGAGGTTTTTTTCCTGATATTGAGCCAGAATTTATCATCATCCAGCTCTTATCCAGTATCTGTCATTCTTCCTCTAAGAATACAGCTCTTTATTCCTTTATTTCCTTTCATTAGAAAGTTGAGGACAGCATTAAGATCCCCCCAGAGCCATCTCTCTTCAGAATCAACAAATTCTGAAGCCAAACTCCCTCAGTCCCTCCTCACAGGGTGAGTGTTCCAGCCCCTGACCAGCTTTGCTTCAGTATATTGGTGCTTTTCTTGTACTCAGCTAACACCCAGGTTACAATACTTCAAGGGAGACTGCACTTTCTTGGCAAGTCTGGCTATACTCAGGTACCTGCAGTTTTTATGACTCAGGTACAAATCGTACATAGATACAAAACAGCCTTCTTAAAATGGAAGTGTTAAGCTGTTGTAATAAAGGGACCATATTTCCTGACAGAGCAGCTGGTATGCTCATCTATCTTAAAATCTTTTGATCTCATGATGATAATGAGGCTAGTTGTAACTTCTTCTGGTCTCATAAGGTCCTGTGTCTCAGCTGGTTGTTCCAAGATAATTACTCTCCACGGAGCAAGTGCTCATTTTTAGACCTGCAGGAGAGTTCTTTTGATCTCCTGCATGGCAGGAACTTTTCCATCCTGCTTCAGAATAGTTTCTCAGCTTAGTGTTTTCACAGGCAATGATATCCAATTCTGTTTCCTGTGCTCTGACTGAGCCCGAACCATTCTTTTTGTGTCTTTAAAACAGAAAGAATCTCCTGATCTACTAAACAAATGCAATCTTGAGAAAACATATCAATCAATTCAATATACTGACTGAATTGCTTCTTGTAGTAACATTTTAAATACGTAACTTGAGTCTTCTATAAATACATAACTTGAGTTAATTTCTTCTTGCTAACCACAAGCAAGCACAAGAATAGAACAAATCCTTTAAGAAATTTCTCAAATCTTCTGGGTTATAAACTGGGATTAAATATTAGTATTTACTTTTATCTGAATTCCCACAATATCATGCTCTCAGAGAAGAAGACAGCAAGTTAGCTGATTAGTATTAGGTCTTTCACACATGGGAAATATTTCCTACGTGGCTGAGCACAGCTGTGAGTGTTCTCTCTGTGTTAGCCTGCCTTCTCCAAGGATGATGGAAGGTAGCTGGGTGCCCTTCTGAGACCAAAAATTGAAGAAAGTATATCACAGAATCTCCCAGTTCTGTTTTTAAACGTGAAGGCTCAAAACCTGACCTGAACACTCAGAAATTATTGCAGAGCAGCTCCAAAAAGTTTCACAATCACTATTCCTTGTTCTTATCAGGGACTTCAATTACCAAATACCTTCTGGAAATACAGCGCAGCAGAGAGAACACAGTCCAGAAGGTTCCTAGAGTGTATGGAAGAGATCTTCCTGACACAATTAGTGAGTGTGACAACCAAGGGAGGTGGCTCACTGAATGTACTGTTAATGAACAGAAAGAGACTGGTGGGTGATGTGATGGTTGGAAACCACTTGGGTACAACAATAACAAAATGATGGAGATTTTGGTTCTTGGAGAAGTGAGGAGGATGGTCAGCAGAACTGCCATCTTGGACTTGTGGAGGGCAGATTTTGGCCTGTTTAACGGACTGGTTGGAAGAGTCCTGTGGGAAACAGACCTGAAGGGCAAAGCAGCTCAAGAAGGTCAGACATTCTTCAAGAGGGAAATCTTAAATACCGGGAGCAGACTGTCCCTGTGAGCAGAAGGATGAGCTGGTGGGGAAGAAATCAAACCTGGCTAAACAGGGAGCTTTTGCTGGAACTCAGGAAAAAAAAGAGAACTTATGACTTTTGGGAAGAAAGGGAAGGCAACTCAGGAGGACTCCAAGGATGTTGTGAGATTATGCAAGGAGAAAATTACGAAGGCCAAAGCCCAAGTGGAACTTAATCCAGCCACTGCTGTAAAAGGCTATAAGAAATAGTTTTATGAATATAGAAAGGAAATGGCAAGTTGCACTGAAGGTGGTTTAGATAGAATATTCCAAAACTATCTTCACAAAAAAGATTGTCAAGCATTGAAACAGGCTGCACATTGAAGTAGCTAAGTCACCATCCCTGGATGTATTCAAAAGACATATAGATGTGGCTCTTGGGGACATGGTTTACTGGTGGACTTGACAGTACTGGGTTAACAATTGAACTCAATGATCTTAAATGTCTTAAACAATTCTAGGATTCTATATCAAGAATCAAAATGAATTAAAGAAAAAAGCCTCAAATAATAAAAAAATCAAATACTAGATCAAACATGAGTTTTCTTCTGATGTTGTTCAAAGGGCAGAACTGCTTCTTTTATTTAAAAGCTAGTGCTTTTTCTGAAGAGTTTTGTGCAGTCATGACCTATCTCTGCAAACACTGAAGATACCAATACCTGAATAATGAGTAGCAAATAGTGAATAAAAAATAATTACTAAAAAAAATGAAAAACAAACAAAAACAACTTCCTTGAGGATTATTTAAAGAAAAAGCATTATTCATGGGATATAATTATTAAAGGCAGTGGTGGTGGTGATGGAACTGTGTTCAGCAGAAGAGTGTCTTCACAGACAGGCTTGAAACTTCTGGCCTCATGAAATAAACACTATCTTATCTAAAGGGAAATGTTAAAGATACAAAAGTGGTCCTTTGAAATGAATGCAAGTTATTGTTCTTATTAAGTCAGTAAATGGATTACTTTATCTAGCCAAAGGCATAAGACATTCTGACAGTGTTCTAAGCACCAGCACCATTCCTCCTTGCTAAGGTAAGATGGCTATCACATGGGCATGTTTTGGGCAGTGTAAAGGAAGATAACACAGGTACCCCCAAAACCCTAAGCAGTGGGAGGTCTTTGGAAAATTTATTTTTCAGAGGTGAGAACACTGAACTTAGTGGCATATTTACACACTGTGTTTGAAAGAATGCAAACCAATTTCCTCTCTAAGCCTTCCTAACAGCTTGATTGGCCTCTCCTTATGGGGGCTTCAAGGTCATCCCTGAAACAGTTACCTCTTCAGGGGTAAACTGCTCTGAAAAGATGGAGAGAGAAAGAAATCCAAGCTTAAGTCTCTCAGCTATCAAAAGGTGTCTGGAACAAAAAGAGAAATCCTTAAATTAGCCTGTTTCCTAGCCATCTCTTGGGCAAAGTCCACTTGACCCCCCTAAAAGTAGAATATAAAAATTCAGAATTTAGGTCTTTTTTTTTTCAGGAAAGCAATGTAGTTCAGGCACTGTGGTCTGACCAGAAATGACCGCACATTCAGAAAGATCTGGGTGCCATCTTTGATAAGTTAAATAGCTGAAGGAAGAGGAGGCTTGGGTGGACATAATCACTCTCTACAACTACCTGAAACGAAGTTGTAGCAAGGTGGGAGTTGGCCTTCTCTCTCAGGCAACTACTGACAGAGCAAGAGGAAATGGCCTCAAGCTGTGCCATGGGACGTTCAGGCTGAACATCAGGAAGAGTTTCTTCACTGAAAGGGTGGAATTGGAACAGTATGCCCAGGGAAATGGTAGAGTCGCTATGCCTAGAAGCATTTAAGAAGCAAATAGATATGACACTTAGTGCTATTGTTTCATTGGCATAGTGGTGTTCAGTTGAAGGTTGGATTCAATGCTCTCAGAGGACTTTTCCAGCCTAATTGATCCCATAATCCTATGAAACTTCAGAGGAGATTTCATCTTGCTTATCTAAGGACAGGTCATTTGCAAAGTCACATGGAATAATAGAGATACTACATCATGAAGACTATTTTGTTTTAAACCACTTTCTCCTATCTTCTTACTCTCTGAGTAACAACAAACAAACAAACCCCCAGTGTTTCTCAAACAAAACCACATTTCAAAAGAATTACATTGCGGGTTATCTTCTAAGCAGAAACTATGAGAGGCAGTGATTTTTGATAGGTAAGCATGTGATCAACTGTCAGAAAGAGAAATCACATCATTACCAACCTGTCTTAATGGTCTGACATACACTGACACTTTTCAAAGAATTCCAGAGAGCGTTGCTGCTTTTCTCCTAGATTTGTCCCATTCAGGCTGGTAACAATGAATCAAGAAAGCTGTGTAGACATCTCTGATGATTAGACAAGTGACCAACATGAATAAGGAAAGTATTAGTACAGGAAAACCCTGTAGACCAGGCTGTGTTTTCCTGACTGACTTCCAGTAGGCATGTAGAACAATTTTTACAGGGTTGCTTGGTTTACTGGAGTGTACAAAAAGACTTGCTCCTATGCATGGTGGCTCAGTAATGATCCAGTGCTTTCTCTGGCAGCAGTGGATAAAACGGTGGGGTTTGTGCTATGGGACCTTTTCAGAACCTTATTTTCCCATGTTCCTTTTTACCTCTCTCAAACAAAATTGAGAATCTTTCCTAAAAGTACTCTGTCTGAACAGCAACACTGAGTAGAACAACCTCAGAACAGGCATGAGAAGTAGTGGTTTCATTAAAAAAATTGCAATTTCCTGCTACTTGTATAAGTTTATCATTCTGTTATTGATATTGGCCAAGATCCAGGCCTATTGTACCATTTTACAAAATGTGCCACAAAATGGATTTGCTGCTACAATAAAGTGCATCTGTCACCCCAATTATGCAAAGCAAGTGTTTGGTTGCAAAACTACATAAAAAACTGAATTAAGATCTGTCGTGGTTTTACACCTCTAGATACTGACAAGAGAGCTCAATAGAAACAACACAATAGAAAAAACCCAACAAGCTTTATTTCACACACACACAGAAAACCAACAATAAAAATGCAAAGACAGACAAATTAATCTCTTCCGGGGTCAGTAGCTGGTGATGAAGGCTTTGGGTCCTTGCCAGAGTTTCCTGAAAAACACCAAACAATTAAAGAAACCCGAACGCCCACCCTCCCTTTCCCTGGGAAGGAATACCACTGCCGATGGAAAGATGTGGTCCTCAGCCCACACCGCTGCTGCTGGAGTCACAGTTCCATCTGTGCCGCTGAAAAAACTCGGCGCTGAGACGAACAGAGATGTTGTCCCGAGCTCCGACGATCCCAAAAGAGGAAGATGGCGTTCGCCCTTTTATAGGGGACCAATCCTGCACAAACTCAGAACCTCTCCCGAGCCTCTGGATTTGGCGTCCAGTGCCCGGGAACCACCCCTAAAGGATTTCACTATGAGCAAAAATGGCAGCACGGCCACATGGCTGAGCCCCGAGCGGGGGACACAGGCCATCCATGGGCCCTGCCCTGTGCCCCAGAGGGTCTCGGTACCAATACTGGGCCACCTCAACTCATGCTAGCCCTGGCTGCTCGCCATGGCTGCTCCCCGGCTGTGAGGGGACCACCGATAGCTCTGTTCCACTCCATGCACACGGGAAAGCTACTGCACATGCGCGCAGCGCTGAGCCAGGTCCCAAGCCAGGGCCAGGCAGCCACCCCGGAAATGCTGGCAGCCACCAGCACTCGCGCCAATGAAGCCGCACCCACAGAAAACTGACAGCGCTCAGTGGGTCCGTGCCGGGATGGAGAGACCCCATGCCAGCACTTGCTGCCGTTGCCATGGCAACCCATTTCAAACACACACGAAAGACACAGTTTAAAATACCCCCAATCCCCCCTCCCAAAAACCTTCAAAAATCAAAAAAAAAAAAAACCAAAAATCCTCTCCCCAGGGCTCAGAAGGGAGGAGAAAGACAGGGGGGAAGGGAAAAATGGTTTAGCTCCCGGAACTTTCGTTTTCACCCCACAACAAGCTCTTTCACCCATTTCAACGAGTAATACCACTCCTACAGGAAAATAGACCCTTGAGTCTGTGTCAAATGCAGTTACCATAACATAAAAAAACCATATTTTATTTTGGCCAATACCTCAGTTGCTGTGAACAATGTCATGCAGAATGAGACATGACTTATCAAAGCCATATCTAAACATAAGTCCAAAAGAATATTTTTGCCCTACCAATTTTATCAAAGGGAAGATTCTGATAACAGTATGTAGCATGAATATCCTCAATTATATCAGTAGAACTCCTTAAAGTTTAATAACTGCAGCACTTGAAGCCCTGAGATACTTCACCATGTTAATGCTCAGGCATTTACCTGGGTAAACATGGTTACTTTGTGGATATAATTTTTGGACTCATTCCTAAATTCCTTCAAAGTTGCACTCTATTTGCCCAAGTACTTTTTTCAGATCTGGCCATTTGCCAAGTAAATGTGAAATATGAAATACAAAATAAAGACACAAATACTGGGAATGGGAAGCCAATATTAAAATGAAATAAGGTGATTAAAATGCATCATAAATGTCAGTGCATAGCTAGCTCACTCTATTTTAAAATTGAATTTGGACATGACACTTGTCAAGCCACAGATTCTGGCAGGAATACCACATGTCCCCTGTTGTTACAGACTTACCTATATCCCTGAATATTTCTGTCTTCCTGGATTTCTGGAACACAGAGCATTAAAACAGAAATGTTAAAAAAGTGGGACATGTTATTAATTTTTTTTTTAAATTCTAAACTTTTAGTTCTTGAAATGTGGCTGATCTTTCAAGTTGAGGAAAAACATTGCATACTTCAGAATGTAGTACTTTAGGAATCATTCTTGGAAGATGTTATTCTCTAGACAAAAAAGAGTTTAGCCAAAAGTGAAACAGTCATCCAGGCTTATTTTCCTAGGCATGATGTTCAGCTTGGGGAAAAAAGCAAGTTGCAGTTAATAATGAATTTATTTGGTTTGTGGTTTCTAAACATTTACAGCACTAAATAGTTGTCAGGACTTAAAAAATGCAGTTAATTGTCTAAAAACACTGTAAAGAAGGAAATTTCCATAAGATAAGCCACCACGACAGGAACTTCTGATAAGACTAGATCGCAACAACCAGAACCAGGCCTGGTAAATTTGGGCAACATGCATATTCCCACCTATGGAAACATTATACTGAGAGAGACTGCTGAGTGAGAACATAGGCACTAGTTTTCCAAGTGTTTCCCATAACACCAATGCTCACCTATGTGGAAGTCCCTGGGCTCTATCATCCCTCCATCAAGTCTTTAAGGCTGAAAGATAGGAAGATCTATGAGTTTAGCTTGCTTCACATAAAAAAAAATACCAACAAACCTGTTCAAAGTACTGCAGTTTATACACTTAAGCTAGAAAAGGCTGAAGTCAGACCAGTTAAAAAATTTTTAGTTCCTTCACTTTTTTTGAGTGAAGAGAAAATTGAACTTGAAGTATCCTAGACAGCTAATAAATCTGGCTTATAACTTTATTGTTTCTTTATCCAAGAAGCAATTTTAAATGAAAAAGAAGATGGAAAAAAAAAAAACAAGATAAGTTTTAAATGTCTTTATATTCTTTCAAGCTATATGTCTTTGTTCCTAAAATACATTTCTACCCTACTATCTTCCTGCCAAGAGGGTAAAAGCAGATTATTTTTTAAACAAGAAAGAAATATTTATACATTTTTCTAAACTTAAGTAAGAAGAAAAAAGGATACAAAATAATTTATCTGGCTGTTCAAAGGACAGTCAGATAGGTAATTCCAAATGTTCATGCCAACAATAGAATGTTCAGAGCCTAGGTAGCCCACAATTGTTCATGTCAAAGCTTTTAATACAAAATTTTGTTGAAAAATATGAGTAGCAAAACAAAAAAGTCATAGGACAGCAGTTTGTGAACAGGACAAGACCAGTTTTGAAAAATACATTATTCATAGCAAACCTTTAATTTAGATCCTGTCTTGAAGTGCCACATTACCTGTCAGTCAGTTCTGCAACCACATTAGATGCCACATCAAGACTTCTGTGTTTATTTGACTGAAAAACTTCTTATTTCTTTTGGTTGTTTTAATGTCAGTAAGCACAAAAAAATAGTATGACCTGGTAACACAGTAAAATATTCACAAAAAAATTCAAATACAGCAAAAAACTCTACTTTTTTAATCAGTGATTTCGTGTTTGGGTTACAGGATAGATTATTCTCGCATTTTTTTCCGTGTATATTTATTATTCTCCCTTCCTAGACTGAAGCACTGAAGAAAATGCAAACTCAAGTTATAATCTGAGTAAAGTCAGAACTCTCTTTTATTGAAACAGGTTTTCTGAAACATTTGATTGCGGTGTGATACTTACCAGACTATAATTATCAGCAGGGAAGAACATCCTACATAGCACTTTCTAAAAGCACTTTGCTTCGCTAAGAGCATTAATGACAGTATCAGCAGCAAAAGCTCCTGGCTCTGTGATAGGTTGGGTACATGCACAGAAGCAGTAGCTTGAAAATTAATAGTGGGGTGTGTACCACAACCTGAGAACTCTGTTCCAGACCTATCTCTATATTTGGATGTCACCAGTGTGAGAGTCACCTCAGTAATGTCATGAGATAGTGCAAAGACTGTCTGTGACACCTGGTGCCTGAGTGGGAATACAGTAACCCATTGCAAGTGCAAAGAAAGTGTGCTGGCTTAGAACATTTCTGCTGAGCTGAACAGCTGAATCATTCTGCATCAGGTGTGAACCCCCCTGGTTATGGAGATGGCAAAGGGGAGGCTTGTATTAGTAAGTGAAATACTTGGGGCATAAATATGCAAATCTACCCTACTGTGGGGAAAAATTAATATAGGCGATAATGCTCATCATCATCTTAGTTGTTCATGTTGCTTAAAAAAAAATCACCTTTAGTGGGATTGTTATTGCATTTTAATTGCAATTGTCATTGCAAGTTTTATTGACTTTATTCTGACATACATAGAAAATAAAGTAGATATACTGTAACTGTTACTATACTGTAACTGCTCACATTTAAAATGGAAAATAATGTTTGTTAGCTGCAAACTGGGGTATATTAGAGCATATCAGGATATTTCTTTGTTAATTATTTCTTGTCTTAGACATGTTCAGAGGTCATTCAGTGCTTTCTAAATTTATAAGCTTATTTCAGACCAGTCCAAGGTTATGTAACTCTCCAAACATAATTGTTGTGTGTATAATATTAGCTAACAAGTAATTATAACTACTACCTGCTCCCAGCTGATAATATGCTTAGGAAATTCATACATTTGGAGTTGTCAGTTTTGATCAAATTATTTGAGTGAAGGCTTGACTTAAGAGAGTGCTAAAAGAGAGTGGTTCAGATCCAAATAATTGCATAGGATGTGCTGCCCCTAAAAATTAATCATTTAAAATCTAAATATTTTAAAATTTAGAATTCCTAAAATAATTTGTCTCAGATTATGGATTTGGGAAAATCCATTGTGTTGATTACATTTTGACAAAAGTACTGAAAGCTGAACTCTGGGATCACATGCCAGGTGGCAAAGGAGTTACTTGGTTTGCATTTATTTTTAACTAAATTATTCCTTTAAAGTCAATAACTGTGTAGCCATCTTAGATACCAAAGGAAACCTTCTATAGCATTTAATCATGCTTCATATTCACTTACTTTCAAAATAATGAAAGTCTTTTCATTTAAGCAGTTCTGCCTTCAAAGACTACTTTCTTTAGAACATTAGATCATGTTGTTTTGGGGTTTTTTTCTTGAGTTTTCAAAGTATTAGGACACTTCTTTCCTAACTAATGCATTACAAAGAAAAACTAATCAATAACCAGCTAGGAAATAAGAAATTAAGCACCAGAGAAGGAAGGACCTTCAAAAAGAGGGTGAACAAAAGAAAAAAGAACAGATAAGGAGCCTGGTAACTTGAGCCTCCACTGTTCCGTAGACACTAAAAGATCACTGGACCAGGATATTGAGAACCGAATTATTAAAATTCTTATGGAAACATTTTAGCAAACAATACAGTACTGATTTTAGCCCAGAACACATGACTCAGAAAACGTGGAACATGTCATGACTCTAAGTGATTTAAGAGGCCTTTCCCCTTTGGGATGTTTAATGAGATCAACCAGCAGAACAAGTAGTGCCAGAGAAAAATCCACATTAGTGCTCAGAGGCCAACAGTCACCAGATCTCCCCAGGAGTTCCACAGCTATATACAACTACCTGTATATCTTTCAGTGCCTTTATACCTCAAAGCCAGTGCTTGTATGGGCCCTTTGCCATTCTTCCACTAGCTAATTTCACCAGGATTTTAAAGCAGGTTATATTTATTTGGATTTTGTATGAAGTTAAATGGGACTAGACCAACAGGTTAAGAAGTAGCCGTAGCTTTTTTGCCATGAAATATGTGAGCAGATAACAACGGTATGCCATGGGATGTCATTTCTTCAGAAGGCAACCTGAGAAGGATGGCAAGCCAATGAGAACATTAAATTTAAGAAGGTGTACTCTTAATCTTTTTCGTTCTTCTAGGACATGCAAGGTTGCATAGTGTTTTTTGAAATTATGTAAGTTAATTTTAGGAAGTATGTTTACTGCACCAGAAAAGTTCTCCTTTCTAGTGTTTTTTATTGTACCAAAAAATCAACTTTGCTTTATTGGTTTATCAGCCCCTGTCACCTCAGAAATATTACTTGTTGTACTCTAACTCCATGTTTTTTTCAGCCTTACCAACAAAGAGTTTTGAGCTTTTGAATGCCCTTGTGTCACAT
The DNA here is from genome assembly GCA_013400695.1 of Neodrepanis coruscans. Lineage (NCBI taxonomy): Eukaryota > Metazoa > Chordata > Aves > Passeriformes > Philepittidae > Neodrepanis > Neodrepanis coruscans. The sequence goes on from VYZS01064228.1 coordinate 32,218, forward strand.
AATTCTCCTTCGCATTATATTTCAGAAGAGGGAAAAATATCCTCTGCCATTTAGGGTAGTATCTTGAATAACTTCATCCCAACAAAACCTGTCATTTTAGAATAGATATAACTACAGCATCGAAGTATTTTTCCTGCTGAATTTGCTTTCTCTATCTTCAGAGACTTCACCTTTACTCAGAAAAAATATACAGTCAGCTGAACTATAAAATGTTGCAAAGCTGGTGAGCAGCCTTTACCCAAGATGTTCTGGTTGTTACAAAAGGTGAAAAAAAATTGGCTGAGAAATTTTCTGTTATTTGTTTGTTTTCCTTGGTGAAAATTGCAAAATAGGCATTTAGCTCACACTGTGGATACTTCTCTGTGGAAATGCATATGGCCCTGTATACCTCATTTGGCACAGTGTTGTAATAGTTCTAAGCCTATTCTTTAAGCTCTTCTTGGTTTCAATGGGTTGAGCTTTCAAGTCTTTTTTCTTTGGTGCACCTTCTTGTTGCTGGTTGTTGTTAAAAGTGACTTTAAAAGGCTGTGCTAGATCCATCAAACCACAGAAAGTCTCCAATATACTAGAGAAAACATGCTTACACACTGTGAGTTACAGATCCTCTCAATTTTCTAGGTATCCTCAAGTAATTGTATCCTTTATGCAAATATGCAAATGCTTTACTTCCTTCTTTAAAACATAATCAATGTCCATGTCACATCCATTTGGCTGAGGTTTTGAGCCTTTTCTAGTGATAGTCATTACATAATTCTCATTGTAGACACCAAACTCTTCTCCTGCTGTTCCTACTGTCTGAGCTATAACTGAACCACGCTCTCACCTACTCTCTTTCAGAAATTATCTCCAAAGGAGTATGTGTAAAGGGCAGCATGTGGCTTAGACCTGGGGTGTTACAGCAGCTGCTTAGGCCCACATAAATTGTTCAAGTTCTTTATTTACAGCAGATTTTCTTTTTTTTTTTTTGTGAAATCAATACAAGAGATTGTAATGGGATCTTTGTCCTCTTTTAAATTCACTGCTATTCATACACTTTGCTGAAGTCATTCTCGGATAAGGCTATCCAATAAATATCTGACAGGCAAGAGGCAATTTCTTTTTGTATTTTGTATTAGGGGCAACCAGAGTCATTGAAGCCAGGAACACACAAGCAGCTTTTAGCTGTCTGAAAATTTATACAGTCTTTGTTATACTGGTGAATCTAACACTAGTTGACTATTAACATAGATGGTGATACTTCACTACAGTATCAATACACAAAGTAATATGTCTTCACTCCAAATGTGTTCTGAATATCCTCAATTTAAGATGTATTAGACGGCCATCTATGTGGGAAACCATGGAGCACATTTTGCTGAGGAAAATGGCAAGTCCTTGTGGTGCAGTTTATAAACTATGATTCACATTGATAAACTGCTGTTGATCTAACTAATCACACCTACCCCATCAAATTTACTATTAATCTAGCCTTGAGTTTAGAGCTAATAGGAAAAAAAAAAAAAAAAAACCAAACCCTGGGGTGATTATAAGCCCTAAAGACATAGCTTATTTTATCCATAAAAAAAAAACCCTTTCAATAGGTACAGTACTCTATTTTGGCAATATGCAATTTTCCTGATCAAGCACATTTTCACTTGGAATTGATTTCACATACTACTTTTTTAGCCAGGTTTGTAACCTATTTGTATGGGAGAAACACAATTGGGTATTTCACTTGCAAGGGGAAGCTGTTAGTTCAATACAAGTCTTCCCCAATGAGTGCTGATTTTACTAAGGACAGAAGTTTTCTTTTAGAAGTTAAGAGCAGGAAAGATACATAACAGAAAGGGAGTTATTTCAAAGCTTTGAATAATTTATTTGAGGTTTACCAGTATCACTGTATCCGGTTCACTCATTTCACCTAACAAAGCACATGCCCTGTCCAATGCTTGCAGACACCATTTAGATCTTTACTGCTGTATGTTATGTATATTTTCTAAAGTTAATAAAGCATTCTTCTCCTTCCACAGCAAAAAACAACTCTGATACTAAGAAAAGGGTAACATTCAGTAAATATTTAGAGCTTTCAGCTGGATTATTAAATAAGCATAATCTGTAGTTTTCACTCTTTGCTGGCTATTCTATCTTAAAAAGCAGCTAACCCGTTATAGCTTTTGGAGAAAATACACAGTAGAAAACTCAGGGATGGAGCCAGGAGCTGTTTTTTTCCTAAAGTAGGTTCAGAAGCTACCTTATGGATTTTCAGTATGTGCGACATAAGAGAGTTGGAGACTACAGCAGGCTGGATTCTTTTAGCTACAACTAAAAAGGGATCCGAGTCACTTTGTACTGTTTTGATTTCATGAAACCTGTAGCATGCTGTCAACCTACACAGAAGTCCAGCCTTTCATCCAAGTAAGTCTGGCTGCAGGAAATGAGCCAAGTCAAGGTCATGGTGTAGAGGAGAAATCTTGGATTCAAGGTCCAATATGGAGCCTCTATCTGGAAGCACACAGAAGATTCCTCCTGTTCTTGTGCTAAACAGCGCATAAAAATGGGAGCTAAAGTAATACATGAGGATTACAGTTAACATCTGTAACCATGTTACAATTGCAAAACATTTCAGTACACTTATAGTTACAAAACCTTAACCAACTAATCTTGAACTTCTGACACATTGTTGTGGGTTGAAAACAAAGGTTATGGGAGCTAAACCGTTTTTTTCCCTCCCCCATCCCGCCTTGTCTTTCCCCTCCGTTTTTAGGGACAGGGAAAAGGCTCTTTTGGGAACTTTTTGGAGGTTTTTTGAAGGTTTTGGGGAGCCGGGGGCGGGGGGAATCGGAGCTGTGTTAAACTGTTTTTCTTGTGTGTTTGAGGCGGGTTGCCATGGCAACGGCAGCGGGGACTGGCGGGGACGGGGCCAGTCCCCGGCACAGCTGCGTCCCCTGCCCCCACCCACAGCCCGCATCCCCGCGGGCAAGCGGCACGGGGCCATAGCGGCCGTCCCCACCCGCCCGGGAGGGGCCACACCCGCACCAGCTGCAGGCATCCCCGCAGCTCACACAAAACAACTCACACAAACAAAAAAAGGACCAACCAAAACAAAACAAAAAAATCAAAAATTAACAAACAAATGAATAAACACCTAATAGCAAGCTGGGAGCAACATTTCATTCTATTAGTTATCCAGAAATCTGATTTCCTTTGCTTTGTGTCAGGCACTTAGCATTATTGTTGCAGTTAAGGAAAACTTACGAGAGTGATTAAAATAAAACTTCTTGGAGGAGAGGTGCCACAAGAGACTGCAGCATCACTTGGAAAGTCATTTATCTACTCTGAAAACACAGGAGTCTTGTTTTATTAAACATCTCTGTACAAGCTCTGCTTGATATCTGAGGCCAGATATTCACCTGGCACAGTTCCATTGAAATCAGTGAACTCATATTGATTTACATAAGCTGAAAATCTCAACCTCTGAGTTTATTACAGCATTACTAAAAGGTCTGATTAATTGTAGTCTAGCTTCACAATATGATGATAATGCTCAGAAATCTCTCCAGAGTGGAATATGTTTTCTTTTGCAAAGCATTTTTTTAATGCAAGCTACCTGTTTTTCAGTTGTGGGGGTTTATTTCATTTTATTTTTGAAATAAAATGAAAATCTTGTTTCTATCTCAGGTTTACCCTGCAAAACACATCATGACAAGATTGTTTGCTGAAATCCTGATTGTCACTGGGCCTCAGATGCACAATAATCCTCTTGAAAAAGAATATACATTCTCCAACTGACAGCATCCTACAGAAGATAAGGCCTTCCTGTCCTGCAAGTCAGTTTGGTCTGTGCCTTACATGCAGCTCCAGTTTCAGCCTCTGTCCCCACTCAGGGCCTTGCTGCCTGTGCTGCTGGCCAGCCCTGGTATGGTGCAGCTGTCTAAGCTGGGATCAGCCTGCTAAGACAAAACCTGTGCAGGAGAGAAATGAAAGACCATGTCAAGGCCTCTCCCTGCTCTACTCATGCATTTAAGCTGTAGCTGTTCCCCCTGGTTCTGGCCTGAGCCATGCTGGAATTTGTCTATGCCAGGTCTTCATCCTGACCTGCTGATTTGGCCTCAGACTTTCCTGGACTGTTATGGTCTCTGATTACTGTTACCAGACCTACCCTGTTCTCCTTGCTCAGGCATGGTGGAACTGTCTCATTGCTGATGAGGACACTGTCCTACCACCTTGCTGTCATGCCAGCTCCTGGCTTGCCTTCCCTGGGAAGTAGCCTACCCTTGTTGCATCCTGAGAAGATGAACTCTTAACTAGCGCACACTGATATTGGCAGAGGGCATAAGTGACAGAGCATATGTTGTCAGTTTTCAAAATCAAAGATGAATAAATGTCCATTACAGGATCGTTCTCATTTAATATTAAATTTGGCAGGAATGGTAAAAATTGAACCTCTCTTTTTGTTTGTTTTGCTATGTAGAAATCTTCTGTTTACTAAGTATTCATAATCTCAGAAGCTTAGATAGATGATAGAGAGAAAATTGCATCCAGAGCACTACAGTACAAGAAAAACATTTCTCTGCTTTTGTCAAATTTTAATACTATAAAAAGGTAATGTGGATCTGTCAGCTGTCATGCAGAACATACTCAAGAGTTCAGACTAGCCTGTCTTGTCCTGCAGATTCCCTGCAGCTCATGTGTTTGCAACGAAGAATCCCAGTCTCTTCCCCACTGAGAGACATCACGTGAAAAAATACAGAAGGAAGAGGAGGCCAGGTCCTATGCTGTAGAAAAGGTTGCACCTCTTCATGAAGTATCCCATGCTGAAGTCACAGAAGACTTGTTTATTCCACTGCAGCCTCACTATCGTTCATGTCCTGTCACAAAGCATGGAGAAAAAAAGCTAAGTTGGTGCAGAGGGGCATGGATATATCCATCACAGGATCCACCTTGCTGAGTCTCATGGGCTCAGAGACAAAGTAGAAGTCTTAATCAAACCATATTTGTCTGGCTTGCCTTCTAATCCCTTGCTTTGTGGCAGATCTGGGTCAGGAGAAGGAAAATGAAAAAAAACCCAAAGGTGATAAACTTAATGCATGAGGCTCCAGCTCTGGCTGCATAGTTTAATTCTGAAAGAAAAAAGCCCAAAGCTCACTTATAGAAGTAGTCAATAACAATGTGAAGTCATAGTATTTTTAACAGACAACTCTTAATAGAATTAACCTGTTGAAAGGACAAGTTCTCTTTTCACAGAGGAGTTTAACTATACTGCTGCATACTCACCTTAGTAGGAGTACTAAATGTTAATAATGTGAAGAAACTAAGTACAAGTCTGACATTCTGGTGTAAAGTTTCTCAGCATAAATAGCTTCCTCAAATGGCAGGAGGCATGATACAGATTCATCCTAATACAGCTGCGGACTTCAAATGGTGCTTAGAAGCATTTTGGGGAGCCAGGATTGTGGCAATGGTTTCATCAGAGGGGCCCAGGTCCCACTGCATGCCAGACCTAGGGCGCTACAGTTCAGCAGCTCATTACACATTTCAATTGTGCCTAGCAGTTCTCTGAATTGTGGTCTTTTCAGTACATCAAATTTTTTTCTCTAATTATATTGATTTTAGCAAATTGCAATGTCCTTCTGTTGATTTTCTACCATGTATAGCAGAAACGTGGAATGTAAGAGGAAAAACAAACTCATTGTGCTCCAGCAAGTTGATCTATACCATTAGACCTTTCATGGGACAAAACAGAGACATTAGAACTAACACAGGAAAATATTGCAGTTATTACAAAAATAAACAGAAGATAAGTTTCTAAATTAATATAGACCTTACATTCATCAACCAGAAAAAAAAAACAACAAACCACTCAACTGTCTGGAACACCAGCTCTGTAATTACACAGCCATTTATTTTCAGTGTTTGGAGGATGTAATTGCCTGTGCCCATCTCTATCTTTGGGTCATCACAACGGATCAACCATACCATGTGCCAGCACCTGCCATCTGCAGGCTGTCCTCCCACAGCAGAGACATGAATTCTAGCCCACACTCCTTCCTAAACCATGTCTTTGTAAAGCAGAAAGCTATTAAAATCTGCTCCATTAATTAGGGGTTGCCATACAATCTCTAGCAAATCAGAAACACAACCCCTATCTTGTTTCTTTCTCACGTAGATAAGCTATGATTCTCCCTTACACTTTCATTTTACAAAGTGTTTCAGTAGTTGCATTGCTGAACCGTGCTAGAGGTAGGAATTCTCCATTGGTGCAAATGCTCTGAAGTTAATGCAGCTAATGGTATAGCAGCAGCAATCTCATTCACAGTGGGAAGAGTACTTGGGTGTTTAGGGAGAATGTATTTCTTCCTGTTTCCTTGACCTTTTTACTCATTTTATTGATCAATTTGCTAATAAAAATAATTCAGCAGGTTGGGGACCTAAGAACCAAGACCAGAGTGAGTGTTTTAACAAGACAAATAGTACTAAGAGTATTCTAAAGAACAGTCAAACCTGGTCCATTCATTCAGGAGTGTATGTGCTAAATATAGCTGTCTGCTGCATTTGTGGACATAATTCCCAGACGGTGGGAGATACGTGTCTCATCACTGCAGGTACATACCTTTGCTTTAGAGGAGGGTGCAACATGGAGATGCATCTTTCTGCAGCATTCCCTTCTGGTTAATTCTGAGATGCTTCTTTTTTGGTGCTTTCGGCTCAGACTGTATTAGAGGAAACCACTCTTTTATTGGATTTAATTCATATACTTTACACATGGTTTAGAATATTTTTGCACCAATCAATTGTGACAATAAGTAAGAAATGTTTATTTTTCTGTTTCTATGTTTGGAGAAGTCAAATGTATGTTCACACAGCTGGGGTTAATCTAGCATTTAGAAGGCAATTTACTCACCTTTTTACTAAGGTGAAGGAAAAAAGCTAACTAAAAAAAAAAAAAGCTAACAGAAGGATACAGTCCGTAGTTATATTTAGCGTATATTTAGCTGTTGTCCTAGGTATGTTTAGACCTTGTCCCAAGAATTTAAGCATATAAAAAGGACAAAAGAATTTATGCAACACTTAAATGCTTGTAATCATATGTTTAGGGGTATTCCATATAACTTGCACTTCTTTGTGTTTGAAAGCCCCTTTTCTCTGCAACTCAGTAGACACCTTGGCAAGATCTATTAAAGCATCTTACCAGCTTAGTAAAAATGTGTAGCTTCAAAACTCAATTTAAAATCTGTTCAGGTAGTTGTTAACCTCACTAAAAATCAATGAACCAAATCTCATATATCTCATATATACCACCAGAATTCCACTTAAATCAAAGAGTTGCCTTAATGTAAGTGAGGAAAGCATTTGTCCAGTGGGAATGTTCATTCAAGCAATCGCTTCAGGCTTATGCCTGTTCTTGTTATCAGTCACTCAGCAATGTCAAGTAAATTAATTTATTTCCTCTCAAGCTTTTTTTTCCAATCAGTGAAAGAATTACATGAAATAAGGAAGGAAAACACTGCAAATCATTAACACATAAAGACAGGATAGATGTCTTACCTTCTGTTGTGGCCTGCATTCTGCTGCCAAAGAGATTGAGAACACAACATCAGTTGTGGTATACCATGTGGCTGCTTTCAACTACAGTTCTTATTAAAGCTTTAGCATGTCCAGCACAGCAGCCCTCAGCAATGGCATGACTTCATTCAGGACACAGTAGCCTAGTGTTAGTCTCCACTCTTTGACAGACTTTTGCTCTGACCATATAAGACTGTTAAGGGGTCAGCACATCTTGCTGATGACTCCTTGTCTCTCCAGTCAAATCAGCTTATGGATGGGAATCATGAAGTCTCTGTTGGTGAGTTATTGCCATCAGTGTGCTGTTGTGATAGCGATCAGCACTTGCTGTTCTTCAACCTTCAGCAATCCCATAGCAGAAGGATCCTCTGAGAGACTGGGCAAGCAAGACACCTGCTTAATTTCCTCTATCTCCAAGGCAGCAATACTGAAAGCCCAATTGTAGCCGTTTGGATCCTAGAAATACCCTCTCCTGAGTCTATGCCAAGGTTGCACTGAGCCTCTGAGCCACTCACAATGGGGTGCTTTTGTCACTTATTGCCAGTGAGGCTCACTTTAGCCTCCAATACAATCAGCTGTTGGGACATTCTCATTATTCCAGAAATAAAAATGTTTTTTTTCCCTCTATATCTTGGTGGTATTAGTGAACACTGTGCACCAGTGACCATTAGAACCTTATACTCCTGTGGGCCTGAAGTACCAGGCCATCCAAACCACATCGTCCAGTAAACCTCATTGTCCACTTCCTCCAGCTGGTTGAAGACAGGTTCCCTCTAGTCCTGGTCATAGTATTCACAATTCACTTCTTGTAAATATAAAATAGAATTCCCTTTATTAAGATCAGAAGTAAGATCAGCCCTTCTACTCTGTTTGGGAAACTGTCCACTTGAAACTGAAGCAGCAATTTTTCTGAAGAACCCTATTTTGGTTTGATTGGGATTTTTTTCCTACGAATCTGACACCTATGAAGGGATTGAAGTAGATTTGCCATCCTGCTTCCTCATGTTCCTCATGTTCTGTTGTAGGTTGAAAACAAAGATTCTGGGAGCTAAACC
>VYZS01064233.1:23161-33547 GCA_013400695.1 Neodrepanis coruscans
TTGGAAGGGATCCACAAGACTCATGGAGTTCAACCCTTAGCCCTGCACAGGACCATCCCCAAGAGTCACAGTATGTGCCCAAGAGCGTCATCCAAATACTTCTTGAATTTTGTCTGTCAAGCTTGGTCCTGCAACCACTTCCTTGGAGGTGCTGGAGCAGAGATTGCCTTGCAGCCCATGGTGAAGGCCAGGATGAGGCAGCTGTGTCCCTGCAGCCCGTGGAGGTCCAAAGGGGAGCACAGATCCACCTGCAGCCCATGGAGGAGCCCCACGCTGGAGCAGGTAGATGCTCAAAGGAGGCTGTGACCCCACAGGAATTCCATGCTGGAGAAGGCTCCTGGCCTGATTTGTGGCCCCACAGAGAGAAAAACCCTTGCTGGAGCAGGTTTTTCTGGTAGGACTTGTGACCCCCATGAAGGACCCACACTGGAGCAGCTTGCTCTTGAAGAACTGCACCCTGTGGAAAGGGACCCAGGCTGGAGCAGTTCAGGAAGGACTGTAGCCCACGGGAACGATTCACATTGGAGAAATTTGTGAAGAACTGCTGCCCATGGGAGGGACTCCACGCTGGAGCAGTGGAAGGACTCCTCTCCTTGAGCAGTAGCAGAAATTACCTGCTATGAACTGACTGTAACTCCCATTCCCTGTCTCCCTACACCTCTGATGAGGGAGGAGGTGGAGCCAGGGAAGGAGAGAGGGATGGGGAAAAGGCATTTTTAAGATTTGTTTTACTTCTCATTATGCTGCTCTGATTTTGACTGCTAATAAATTCTATTAATATCCTCAAGTTGAGTCTCTTTTGCCCGTAACAGTAACTGGTGAATGATCTCTCCCTATCCTTATTGCAACTCATGAGCCTTTCATTGTATTTTCTCTCTTCTGTCCATTTTCAGAGGGGAGTGATAGAGTAGCTTTCATGGGCACCCAGAATCTATCCAGGGTCAACCCACTACATACATGCAATAAGCATTTTTCACTTCTTGAAAAATGCCTTGTGATACACAGAACTGTGCAGTCAGTATCCCAGTACGGTAACACAGAATACTTATTTTCCCAGTCAATGTCTCAATTTCAACACTTCGTAAATCAACTCATTAATTAGTCTGAACAAAAATGAGAATATAATTGTATATGAAGAACTATTATGTTCCTTTGAAAATGGGAACTGTAAATTTACCAATACTTGTATGACCTAGGATAAGCCAGTTAAGAGAATTATATTGTATAAAAATATATGCTTGGATGTGTGCTACTTAGAAGATGAATTAGGGGGAACTCATCTCTGTTAAATGACACCACGCTGTTTCTGAAGACTGGAAGGCCCAGAGAACCCTACCATGTACCAGAAAAAAGATCAAACCCACTTCTGTGTTTAGAAAGGAATAATTTCTATCTGTGTGCTATAGATATGCTCTCAACATAATTAAAGAATAAGGTTTTGTTTAACCTCTGTTTAACCTTGTTAAAAAATTTAAAAGTATTTCTTGTGATTAAAGGACATAGTACTAAAGCAGTCCCTTTACATTATGGGTTTAAAAACACCCAAAAAGCTCTGTAATTCTTCCTACTGTCAAAAGCTAATGACAGAGGAGAAAAGCTCTGATTAAGATGGCTGATACACATATTTCACTTGTGAGTCTATGTAATGAGAAAAGCCCTGTGTTGCAGTACAAATGTTTGCTAATGAAGCTATAATCCTGCACTCAGGTGTCAGTGCAAAACTACATCCTATCAACTATTTGCTGCTCTTAAATAATTCATTAAAGGGTTATGCAATGTTATATATGGTTCTGCAAAATAATACCCATATTAAAAACTGTTTAACAATTCAGAAAGAAAAGCCTCCAAAAATTATGCAGTTGTTTTCTTCCTTGCTGAAGGACAAAAAGGATTTAATATGAAAATGGATTAAAGCTTAGGGGTTAGATGAGAATGATGAGAACAGGATAGAATGCCAAGTACGAATGAAAATGAAAGAAACCATAAATTCATGACTTTGTTTAAAACATTTTTTCTGGAATAGCAGAACTTCCAGTGAAAAGCATCGTCTACTGTTTGATGTGAAAAATACACACTTTTAAAATACAAAATGCACGTTAGTTTACCAAACTAAAGTGAAACTATTTTAAAACTAATCCTACTTAAAATGACATCTACTCCTAACTAAGAAACGTTCACATTCCAACTGTTCTCACTGACTTAAGAAACAAACGGTAACACATAGTGCTAATAATGAAGACACTGATAAGTAAACTGTTTTGCTGATTAATTCTGCTAGCAGACTGTTGGTGACTTGAGCAGTTTTAGTATAATGAAACATATATAAACTAGCCTCAGCTACATTGACAACATTTGGACCACTTGACTAAACGTGGACTTGCTGTTGCATGCCAAAGGTAAATGGTATCTCACTGGTGTGATTAACTGTTGAAACCAATAAGCCTGCAAGGCTTCCCTGATGTTACTTGAGTCTCTTTGTGTAAAGCTACCTGTTTTGCATTAGTGATACTGAAAATCAACACAGCTAGTTTTTGATGATCTTGAAGTTATATTCAACTATTTGCTCTTTTATCTTGTTCAAGTAGCTAAATTTGGCCACTATAAGGATTGCATAGTGGGTGCATACCTCGTAGATTCTGGCGATTCCACAAATAAGAGTCACTTCTCCAGGAAATCGATCTAACCCTTGCTTGAAGAGGTTCAAAGCTGTTACAGGCTGATCCAAGCGCAAATACACCTAAGCAAATAAAAAGTGTATATAAATGTCAAATGTCTGACTCTTATACCTGTACTGCTCTTTAACAAGTGGGACAAAAGGGATGATACCTCCATTTATGCACTAAACCATAAGCTGAGATGATTAATAGTACTGGGACAATAATGGAATACTTAATAAATCTGTGTAATGAAGATAAAATAGCTCTATTTAAGATGATTAAATTTACATGCATACTATCTATACATTATTCATTTGAATATTACTAATAAAAAAGCATTTATTATCATACCAGAATAATATACTTTGACACTGAGATAAAGATATCACCTTGAATATATATATATTTTTACAAACATATGTTTAGGCTTGAAAGAACTGGATCTTCAAGTTGATAGTGCTGGAACACCAAAATGTTCTACTTAATCAAATAAGACTGCATTCCACAGGGCAGCAACACTCAAGTTCCCTTACTACTCTACCAACCTTCTGTCACAAATAATAGAATCCTGTGGAAAGAGGGCAGTTCTTCCTCTCTGATATTGGCTCCTGTGTTGATTATGAAAATGTGTAATGTGGATAGTAATTGTGTGAGAATTCAACATCCAATGAGTTGCAATGTGTTGACAGAGAATACCTCTGCAGCCATATGGCAGTATTAACTGTAAAGCCCTCCTGTTGTGGTAAATATAGCTACAGCAAAGGGAGAAAAATCTTGTAAAAACGCTTTAGAAAACTTGACTAGAAGACTGATTAATTTGTCTCCCACTGAGAAGAAAATGGTTCTGAGTGCTCCTGTGTTGGCATAGCCGATGTGCTTGTGCTAGAAGAAAAAGTTCTCTAAGTTAAATATCAGTGAGCCTAAAGAATAGCTTAGGCCTCACACTTCAAGAAGCCTAGAATAAGGCCTTCCTTTGTATTTTGACAACGACAAATGATAAATACTATTCGATTGTGTTTAAGACTAGTAGTATGCCAACCAATCACATAAACTGTAGGGGCGCATGATTGAGACCTCTTAACCAATGATTTTGTGAGATTCATCGCATGATCATACAAGAAACATATAAAAATCTGTATATGATGCAATAAACTATTCCTTGCTTGCAACACAACTGTGGCCTGTGTCAGTCTGCGTGTTAGCTTGGGATTGTGCCAATTTAATGCCATACTCCTGTTGAAGAAATTTTACATTAATCAGTATTAATACTTGATACTATTAAAAAAGAGTATGAATCTGTGACTGGTATCCTGACACAAACATTTCGTGGTAAAACGTAAGAAAAATATCACTGTTAACTGAACACTTAAGAAACCTCCAAACATGATTTCTGTTTTTGCCCTTGAGCTTTAAAGACTTCTGTCTGCCAACAATCAAAATCATATAGCCTTTTTTTGCAAAGAATTCTTTCCTATGACCACTCAATGATATTCTTAATTTTCAAAGAGCTGTCAACAGTGAGTGTCTTCTGAACAAAGAGACTGCCATTTCAAGTTGATAATTGGTAAAATGCAAAAAATACAGTAATTTTTTACATTCGTTCTGCTAACATCACGTGGATTTCCCGTATTAAGCTAGAAAACTGCCTTCTTGTGAAAAGCAATATGAGAGAGAGTTTTGGAGGGTATGGTACTTAGCAGACTAGAACTGCATTAATTACATCATCAACCATCGATGATACCTCAAACTTAAAAAATAGAGGATGGGAAACTCCCCTAGATCCACTCCTTTTTTTATATTTGTGTTTGTTTCTGAAATATGTTTTCTGAGCACTAATGACTCAAATCTGTTCTACTGCTTTATCTGGAGACTCATTCCAAAGATCCACTCACTACAGACACTAAAACCACACTGCCATACTACTGTACCACGTAATTTCCATAGCCAGTGTCATATTACACCGTCCAACATCTCTATGGGCTTTAGAGCTTCTATCTAGATAAATAGTGAAAGAAAATAAAAAAGGTGGGAGATTTTCCATCTACTTGAGGTTGCTTTGTAGAGACTCACTTTCTAAGACTAGTACAGCTATGGTAAATAAGGTTTATATTCTCAATGCAGAATGCCTCCATTTTCTTTTTGGCATCTCTCTTGCCTCTTGTGAAAATATCCCATTTCTAGCTCTTCTAAGTCATGAAATATTTCTCAGCAGTCCTGACTTCTCTAAATAATTTTTTTTATTTTTCTTTTGATCTTTTATCTTTTCATAAATTACATTCCAAGGGAGAGATTTCAAGAAAATATTTTTTAAAACCCAGATAGTTTTTGCAATAATTAATGTAAACAAAACTAACTAGTATCATAGTATTCGTCTTTTTGCACAGAACTTGATGTAATTTTATTATTTTTTTAATAGCTGCTTAACTCAAGTCTTATCTTTTCAGTTCTGTCAGACTGAATGATATCTCAGTGCCTTACTCTATTGTCTGTCCACTTATAGTCATTAAATCACATTGTGCAATGTTTTATACTTGAATGAGTTATCTGTAGAACGGGAAGTGAAGGTTCAAGTACAGCTCTTGTTAAGCTAGTAAGGACTAAGAGATGCATATCTCCCATAATGAATGGGCTTGTTAACAAATTACTCTGCTAATTTAATCATTCTGTGTAGTTCCTGGAGCGAATCCAGAGAAGGACCACCAAGATGGCCTCCTCTTCTATGAGGAAAGGCTATGAGAATTGGGATTATTTGGTCTGGAAAAGAGAAGGCTTCAGAGTCACCTAATTGCAGCCTTCCCATACATGACAAGAGCCTACAAGAAAGACAGGGAGAGACTTTTTACAAGGGTCTTTTTACAGGGAGTGACAGGAAAAGGAGAAATGGCTTCAAACTAAAAGAGGGTAGGTTTAGATTAGATAGTATGAACAAATTCTTTACGGTAAGGGTGGTAAACATCCAGAGAAGTTCTAGATGCCCCATCCCTGAAGTGTTCAAGGCCAGGTTGGAGGGGGCTGTGAGCAACCTGGTCTAGTGGAAGGTGTCCCCTGCCCATGGCAGCGGGGTTGGAACTAGATGATCTTTGATGTCTCTTACAACCTAAACAATTCTAATGATTCTATAATTCTATGTATTTTGCAGAATGACTCCTGGCAGTGACAGGAATCTAAAGCTACTAAGTTTGAGTAAATGAATTCCAAATGCTGAACCTAAGACAAGTCTCCAGATAACAATGATGATCATTTAAATACAAAACATAAATTGCTCAAGAAACATAGAGTACATGTCATAATATAAGTATGTGAACTATCCACTAGAAGTGATGACACCTGGACAGGCCTGTGACAGACAACTTAAAAAAGGGAGCTGATAAAGACCAAGTGATTTCATCTCTTTCTAGGACAAATTCAAATGCATCTTTAATTTCTCACAGGCCACCTTTTCTCGAATGTCTTAGAAAATGTTTAGAATCTAATGTGTATCCTGGTAAACAAGCAGGTCTGAGACTCAGCTGTGCCACTTGTTCTTTTAAAGCTTTCAATGCCTTTATTTTGACAGAACATTCCCTGTTTCAAGGTCTCAGTTTGCTTCCTTTAAGTTCACTTTGTTTTGATTTTGCTTGTGAAACTAGGATTTTGAGCTTCACTCTTTATTTACAGATTTACTGCATTAATTCCCTAGGAGTCCATCTATAGACATATTGTTACTCATACTGGAACTCCAATAATTTTTTAGCTACGTAATCAGCACTGGAGTTTAGAATAAAGAATCCAGTAACATAGGAGATATTTTTTTCTAAAATTTGTGAAATCTGGAAGCTCCAAAATAATTTTGTGAACTATAGACTTCCACTGCAACTGTTAGTATGTATTGCCTCAGGTTTATATGGAGACCATACATTTTTAAACACAACGGTGCATGAAGTTCAATACTCAGTTCTTGTGCTGTAAGGATTCTCAGAGATAGTCTGGAATTTCACTTCATTCATAAACAAGAAAATCTGTGACTTACTTTTGCCAAATACAAGATCGTATCAACCATGTCCTGCTGCTTGAGAGCTGACTTAAATTGTTTCTCAGCTTCACGATATAATCCCAATCTAAAGAGATAACAGATACAAGCAGAAGGTGCTTGTTTGGGTTTTTTCCCCTCTTTTTTTTTAAAAAAAGCTTATTAAATAATGAAGTAATGTATACTAAACCAAAAATGAACTGCCCAAAAGCACACTTTTAGAGCACATACCTGTGCGCATGTTAACAAAAAATATGCAGTTAAGAAAACAAAACAACTATTCAAAACTATGAAGACAAATCCATGAAATTTGGCCCCTTCTTGTACATGCAGGCTTCTACTCCTAAGTGAATAATGATGTACTTGTATTTCAAGAACAGAACTCACTCTTAGAAGGGACACTAGAATATGACCAGTTAAATTCATGTCTCAACCTCTACCCATACTATTTTGGAGCAGAATTTCCTCACCCATAGCAAAGATCACACAGATACTCTCCACCGCACATGGCCTCACAGAAGTCCGTTTCACCTCCAAGGCATTTTATTTTGTAGTATTACTGCCAAATATTTTGCAGTAATCTATAAATGCTACATAAGCTACCAAATTAAGAGGACTGTGCCATTTCAATGCCGGCGAAAAGGTACGCTGTCTCATATGCAAATTCCCTTTTGCTTCCTTCAGCCAGGGAGCACATATACTTGCTGAAAAAACACAAAACTCAAACAGAACAAGCCAGCTAAAAGAATGAAACATAGCCAATGGGGCATAGGTATTTTTAGATCACAGAAGTGCATGTACTTGTTTGCATGCTTTAGTCTCTGAGACACTATCCATAAAAATCCTGAAAAGCAATGAATGACCTCCAAGCTTGTTACACAAGTACTGTGTCTGTATGGCAAGGTTTTGGTAGCTGGTGCTCTACAGGGGTGTCACCTGTGAGAAGCTGAAGCTTCTCCTATGTGCAACAGAGCCAATGCCATATGGCTCTGAGATGGACCCACCACTCGTTCACCAGTGAGGGTGTTATTGCCTCCATAACTGGCATAGGCATAATGTAGGTGTAGGGATAATGCATTTGAGAAGAAAGAAAAAACAGTACAATGGCAGACAAAGAAAGAAGTGAGAATATATGAGAAGAGCTCTGCAAGTCAGTGCAGAAGGAAGGGGAAGAGGTATTCCAGGTGCCAGAGCTGAGAGTTCCCTGCAGCTCATGGTGATGATCACAGTGAGGCAGGATGTGCCCCTGTAGCCCACTGGAGGCCCACAGGGGAAGATATCCACCTGCAGCCACTGAAGGACTCCATGTAGAGCAGATGGATGCTTGAAGGAGGCTGGGACCCCACGGAAAGCCCACGCTGGAGCAGGGTCCTGGCACAACCTGTGGCCCTGTGTAGACAGTAGCCTACACCGGAGATTTGCTGGCAGGACTTGTGACCCTGTGGGGGACCCATCCTGTAGCAAGGGAAGAGTGTGAGGAGTCCTCCTCCTGAGGAGGAAGAAGCAGCAGAGACAAACTGTGATGAACTGACTGCAACCTCCATTCCCCATTCCCCTGTGCTGCTGAGCAGGAAAGAGGCAGAGAAAATAGGGAGGGAAGTTGAGCCCAGGAAGAAGTTGTGGAGAATTGTTTTAATAATTGGTGTTGTTATTATCCTACTCTAATTTGATCGTTATTATCCTATTCTAATTATCATAGTAATGAATTAAATTAAGTTTTCCCCAAGTTCAATCTTTTGCCTGTTGTGGTAATTACTGAGTGATCTTAACTCCCTGCCCTTAACTCATGAGTCTTTCATTTTATTTTCTCTCCCCTGTCTGGCTGAGAAGGAATGTAATAGAACAGCTTTGGTGGACACCTGGTATCCACCACAGCTAAAANAGAGCTGACTTAAATTGTTTCTCAGCTTCACGATATAATCCCAATCTAAAGAGATAACAGATACAAGCAGAAGGTGCTTGTTTGGGTTTTTCCCCCTTTTTTTTTTTAAAAAAAGCTTATTAAATAATGAAGTAATGTATACTAAACCAAAAATGAACTGCCCAAAAGCACACTTTTAGAGCACATACCTGTGCGCATGTTAACAAAAAATATGCAGTTAAGAAAACAAAACAACTATTCAAAACTATGAAGACAAATCCATGAAATTTGGCCCCTTCTTGTACATGCAGGCTTCTACTCCTAAGTGAATAATGATGTACTTGTATTTCAAGAACAGAACTCACTCTTAGAAGGGACACTAGAATATGACCAGTTAAATTCATGTCTCAACCTCTACCCATACTATTTTGGAGCAGAATTTCCTCACCCATAGCAAAGATCACACAGATACTCTCCACCGCACATGGCCTCACAGAAGTCCGTTTCACCTCCAAGGCATTTTATTTTGTAGTATTACTGCCAAATATTTTGCAGTAATCTATAAATGCTACATAAGCTACCAAATTAAGAGGACTGTGCCATTTCAATGCCGGCGAAAAGGTACGCTGTCTCATATGCAAATTCCCTTTTGCTTCCTTCAGCCAGGGAGCACATATACTTGCTGAAAAAACACAAAACTCAAACAGAACAAGCCAGCTAAAAGAATGAAACATAGCCAATGGGGCATAGGTATTTTTAGATCACAGAAGTGCATGTACTTGTTTGCATGCTTTAGTCTCTGAGACACTATCCATAAAAATCCTGAAAAGCAATGAATGACCTCCAAGCTTGTTACACAAGTACTGTGTCTGTATGGCAAGGTTTTGGTAGCTGGTGCTCTACAGGGGTGTCACCTGTGAGAAGCTGAAGCTTCTCCTATGTGCAACAGAGCCAATGCCATATGGCTCTGAGATGGACCCACCACTCGTTCACCAGTGAGGGTGTTATTGCCTCCATAACTGGCATAGGCATAATGTAGGTGTAGGGATAATGCATTTGAGAAGAAAGAAAAAACAGTACAATGGCAGACAAAGAAAGAAGTGAGAATATATGAGAAGAGCTCTGCAAGTCAGTGCAGAAGGAAGGGGAAGAGGTATTCCAGGTGCCAGAGCTGAGAGTTCCCTGCAGCTCATGGTGATGATCACAGTGAGGCAGGATGTGCCCCTGTAGCCCACTGGAGGCCCACAGGGGAAGATATCCACCTGCAGCCACTGAAGGACTCCATGTAGAGCAGATGGATGCTTGAAGGAGGCTGGGACCCCACGGAAAGCCCACGCTGGAGCAGGGTCCTGGCACAACCTGTGGCCCTGTGTAGACAGTAGCCTACACCGGAGATTTGCTGGCAGGACTTGTGACCCTGTGGGGGACCCATCCTGTAGCAAGGGAAGAGTGTGAGGAGTCCTCCTCCTGAGGAGGAAGAAGCAGCAGAGACAAACTGTGATGAACTGACTGCAACCTCCATTCCCCATTCCCCTGTGCTGCTGAGCAGGAAAGAGGCAGAGAAAATAGGGAGGGAAGTTGAGCCCAGGAAGAAGTTGTGGAGAATTGTTTTAATAATTGGTGTTGTTATTATCCTACTCTAATTTGATTGTTATTATCCTATTCTAATTATCATAGTAATGAATTAAATTAAGTTTTCCCCAAGTTCAATCTTTTGCCTGTTGTGGTAATTACTGAGTGATCTTAACTCCCTGCCCTTAACTCATGAGTCTTTCATTTTATTTTCTCTCCCCTGTCTGGCTGAGAAGGAATGTAATAGAACAGCTTTGGTGGACACCTGGTATCCACCACAGCTAAAA
>VYZS01064233.1:41278-68693 GCA_013400695.1 Neodrepanis coruscans
TTGGTCCGAGCGGTGGGGGGGGGGGGAAGAGTCGTTCCCCCCCCCTGCCCAGATGGCGGCCCGCGCGGCAGCGACCGAGACTGTTTTTACTTTTGTTTTTAACCCTACGACAGTGTTATTGATTAACAGGAAAGTTTAACTCCAGGTCTAATCACACACCAGCTGACAGTATTGCAGAAAATACAGTAACTATTTACTCAACTATGCATTACTAACACAAACTTCTTTCAAACAAAAAACTTCTGCAACCTTTATCTTTCTCACAGTTTAAATAATACGTACTCAAAATTGATCTTACCCATTCAGTGTAGTAACAAAAGAACCACAGAAGAAAAATTTTAGATAGGGTAAGATGGAAATGATAATTAGGAAAACTTCTGAAGAATAAATGTTATAGAATTGTACGAACAACATACTCTTTCTCTTGAGGACACAAAACATCTCAGCACTACAGAATTACATTCTAGAAAAAGTATCCACTGTTCTATTGATACTTTACTTTTATGCAGTTTCGCCAAATACATTTCCTTTCTATTTACCCAAATGCATAAGCAATCATCTCAGCAGTTTAAAATATCAAATGATGTTCAATTCAAACACTGCTTTGTCAGGTATTTTCACCTCCTTCTGTTACTGGACAGACTTTCGTAACTTGCTGCTTACACTCAAGCCTCAGGACTCTGAACTTTCTAGGTAGTTCAGCTACTTGACATAGAATTTCAGCTACTGATCAGGTTCCAGTAAATTCTGTTAACATGAAATCATTAACAGCAGAGACCTTATCATACTGATAGATGAAGGACCGAGTTTTAAGCATTAGAATGTTTGGCTTCTCAAAAAAGAGAGCAATCTATAGCTTGATATTTGCAAATTATCATCCCCAATAAAAATCCCTGTAAGAAAGGATTTCTCTGTCTTAAACAATTTTTAATGCTCCACTTCTGTACTTACTACCTGGAGATGTGTGATATACTACCTGTATCCTTAGTTTAGCAGAATACTGACAGAAACAACTGAATCATACTTAATAAAAACTGAAAATGGAACATATGAATTACTTACATTTTTTACATCGTTTTCATGGTGAAAAATATATTCAAACAATGCCTGTCAAAAGAATATTTAAAATATTGTCATATTTGAAGAAAAAAATTGGTAATTTCATCTTAAGAGGAATACAGAATCTTGATGACATTAGGCAGAAATTAGTTCCTTGTGAAAGCAAACACATTCACACAGCACAACTGCTGACATTTACATATACTTAAGACTTGAATAGACAAAAACTATAGTTGTGCTATACTGTCATCACAGGAAAGTATCTTAATTCTTAATTTGTTGCAAAAGATTAGTGGAATTGCTTTTTATCTTTGCTCCTCAATGCTATCTTAAAACAAAAAATGCAGCTATAATTTGAAAGTGAATATAGATTTGAGAATCTGGTACCATTTTCATGACTTTAACTGTAAAATCAAAAAGTAATCTAAAAAAACTTTTTTGCAATGGACAGTCAGGTGCTTATGTAGTGCTAAACCTACTTAAATTAAACATAGGTTTATTAAGAATGTAAGCTGAGCAAAGTTTTCCTTAGGGGAAATTTTAAGCCCTACAGAATTTTGGGTTCTGGAAAAAATTCTTTTTTTAACTATTTGTAAATGATAAATACCAACTATATTTCACTGCCAAAACTCAAATACACCATCATAATACCAAAACTTAAAGAAGTCACATGCATCAGCTGTGCTCTGGTTAACTGCTTATAAGCCCAGCAAATGCACAGCAACACAACTGCATCTTTGTTTATTCCTGTATAAAGCTAATTAAGTCATACTGCCTTGCAGCTGTTCTGCACTAGAATATAGATGAATATACAACAGGTAACGGGGGTGGCATTCTCAGCAAATAAAATGATATTGAAAGATGTAGGATAACTAAAAGGAGTCTGGAAGCCTCTATTCCCAGAAATGTATTATGGGTACTAGTAACACAAGGTTCAATTGAGTTGAACCTTGAACTTTTCTGCATCCAAATCCCAGGTTTTAGTTGCTTCCAATGAACAGAATATTTTTCTAATTTTGTATAATTCATTCTAAAAAACTAGAAGAAAATACTGGCCCCAGGAGGAAAGAAATAAAGAACAAGACCTCAGTCTCCTAAGGTCTTCCATGACCCTTTTGTCAGCTTTTCTTAGACAAAAATTCTCAAAATAATTACCTTAAGGAAACTAGAGAATTAATAATGAATTGTCATGTCTGGTGAGGAAACTTAACCACAACCTACTTTTCTTCTAGTTTTGGTCAGAAAAGACAGATGATTAAAACATATTAAATAATTATAAATAGAACAGAATAGATTAGGTGGCAGTCATGGAACATTTTCTTCCCTAGTTCAATAACAGGGAAGCATTCAGTAGAAATGTGTAAATCTGAAGCGACAAAAAAAGATGTTGTCTTGCATGGCTGGCACTGGGAATTTGCTGCCATTATATATAGACCCTGACCTTCAAAAGGATTTAAGTGACTGAAGATTCATATAAAAAAGTCTAGAGTTATCTTAATAACTCTATTAAAAATCCACAAGGTAAAAAAGATGCTTTCTGTTTCACACCATAAACCAGTTGCTAACTGAGATTTACCAGAGGCTCTTTCTGGTGACAGGCAATACCTTTTGTCTACGATGGTGTTTCCTGTGATAGTCTTTAACGTGGCTAATATTAGTCAGAGAGAAGCCACATTCCTGTATATTTCGATACATTGGAAAATCTCATTGTGTAATGAAAAGAGAGAAAATCTAACTTAAAAAAAGATATTGTGAGGATACTTTGCAAACACATAAGGAAGAAGTACATAGGAGGTGCTCATCTACAAACATGAATACACAGGCTGACTATGTGAAATTAAGAGCTGCAAGATATATCATCTTTTTGCACCTGGGAGAGGTGACAGCTCAAGAAGTTTTAAAACTTTAATCAATTATTCTTAACACAGAGTGCAGTCTCAACTCCTGCTTTGGCTTTAGCCTTAATGCTGTTTTGCTTAAAAAAAAAGTTATAAATCCATGTAGCTCCAGATTTAAAACTAGATCTTATATTCTGCATGAAATGTTAATGTCATAATGTGTTAGGTTCCTAATATTGACAAGTTCACTTGCTGCTGATGGATGTTTCTATGACTGTTGCTTTACATTTTTTGCCTTAAGCCTCTTTTCATACAGAACTGAAAGAAGACAGACCTGTCCTAGAAAACGCTAATTAAAACCCAAAGTTATTAAAAATATGTATGTTTCTCATTCATGAGAGCCATTGCTGAGAATATTTCTTCTGAAAGCTAACCCACCTATTTAAATAGCATGCAGTTACCAAACACAACTAAAAGCTACTGTCTTCAAGCAGAAGAATTAAGCCTTGTTTCTCATGGATGTGTCTTGTATTTCTTAATCCTTCCCAGGTTGCTTACATCCCCCCAGTTTTACAAACTGTAATGGATCTATTATAATGTGTCTGCTGGCTAATTTCTGGCAAAGACATAGTTGGACAAAAGCCACACATGTTTTTTCAGTACTGATAAAGAACTGACATATAACTGCCCTCACATAATAGTCTGGAAATTTTTGATTACCTCACCAGACCAGAACTCACTATTTTTCATACTTACTCTTCTGCCTAGTTTGGTTAGGAGGTGAAGGGACATTGATGCATGGAGTGGGTGAAGAACACAGCGCAATCACACAAAATTAATTTCTTTTGAAAATTGAAATGTACACTGAAATGTACTGCCATTGGTCTAGATCAGGCTTTAAAAAGCAAAGAAATTTGCTAGTCATTTATGAAAAACTGTTAACCAAAGTTTTAGACTGGCAGAGCTGATTTCCACCAGCAGATTATTAGGCACTGGTACTCTTCCAACAGTGTTCACCACTACATTTCTCAAAATAGACTGAACACATACTGGTTCTTTCAACTTTCGATTGAGAGCCAAACACAGCTCCTTAGAGGTTGTCCGATAGTTGTTTGATACCTTGTGCTAAATGAGTTGTTTGCCTCAGCTCAACAGTTGTTTTTCAAAACATGTTCATTCACAGCTAACTGGCTGTGTTGGGGAAAGATTCAACTGGAAGGCCACAGAATGATAAATCATCACACAACTTTCATCTCCCTGCCACTCAGAGTTGAAACCTGTAAGCTGGGCAGGTAAACTGGATAAAACTGTTCTATTGTAGAGTCTCAGTTTCAATGACTGTCAGCCAGATGATCTCAACTAAAAATGAAGAAGTATTCTGGAAAAAATATGAAATATTTTTGTATTAAAAGTGTTAACTCATGCCATAAAAACGAAGTTAAAAATCCAAACCTTTTGAACATTTTTAGGCCAGGACTGCCATTTCCAGAAATCAAGGAGGGTTCAGCAGGTTTTTTCACTCCTGACTGGTTTTTGTCTTTTTTTAGTTGCCCTTCATCACTCCTATATGCACGGGTCAAAGTTATTTACCAGTGGAATATTTTATTCTATACAGATGTTTTTCCTAGATTATACTTTCAACATAACCTCTTCACACATACTTTCAATTTCAAATCTGGTAAAATCCGTCAAAAGATAAGTAACACACTATTTTTCTGAACTTCACCTCTACAACACAATTTGTCACTGTTTTTATCCTCAATCGCATGTACAGTTACATTAGAAAGACACCAGAAAATAAGAAAAAATATCACAACATTAACAAAAAATAGTTACATACCTTTGCCAGTTTGGGTTTTTGAGCATATTTTGCAAAATTCAGTCGAGACAGATTTATGAAAGGGCCATCTGGATTTGTCAACATTGAAGCCTAAAGGGAAAAAAAGGAGTTTTTTAAGTGGAAAGATCCCCTACACTTTTTCTGAAAATTTTCAAAATATTAGTAGTATACAACCAAATCCCCAAGCCCTAAACAAAACATTTGCAGATGCACTGCTCCGCTGTGCAATAAAGACTCTTCCTTTTCCTTCCCTCTCTTCAATATTTCCATACAGTGCGTAAGCATGTAGCTTGGTAGTTGTGATACATAAAAAAAAAGTTTCCAAGAAAGATTTAGGAAGATCAGTTCCTACCTGCAATAGTGAGAAGATAATATGTTTTGCCATTAATGTGATGTTTATCTATATTACATAGTTGTGCCATTTCAGTTTATTAATTCTGGCAGTAGAACAGGATAAAACCAGTCTATTTGCCTTATCTTTTGAAGTGACAAACATGAGAGCTTAGTAATATTTTGTAGTACATTTAAAACCTTGGAGAAGGTTTTGACATACTCATGGTGAAATCATGTGTTTCATGGACATTGTGAATAAATCATGGCCTTCAGTGAATAAAAAATACATCTCACAGAGCCTATGAATTTGGAATTTATGTGAATTTTGGTGAACTTACGAATTTCTGTACATTTTTTAAATAAACAGACTAGTAATCTAACAAAAAGTAACATTTTCAAATTTTGCTTAAAAAATAATTTAAATAAAAAATTAAAAATGCTCTCCTTCTTCAAACTTGACTTTAGATGCAACTTTTAGGTAAACTACAATGTCCCTGTGCCAGACACTATGACCAAAAAAATCCATCATTCTGAGAACAGAGCCAATGAACTTACCGTTCCCAGCCTGACATATCCCCCGGAAGCACTTGTAATTGGACGGGCAGTGAGAGCTGTCCGAGGTGTTCTTATCGCCTGTTCCATAGTACTTGGCCGTCCACTTTGCGTGCTGGGTCTCACAAATCCTGTAATAGGTCTTCCTGATTGAGTTACTGGCCTGAAGATGTTAAGCACATTATCCTTATGTTAAGTTGTATTTATTGATACAGTTGTACCTGAAGCATTTCATTTTTTGAAGCTAAATTTAAGATTTGCATATTTCTAACTAGTCACATTTTTAAAAAATAAACTATCACATACCTAACAGCTGGGCTGGGGCCTCCACCTTGGCTAGTTCCAGGGAGTTTCAGAGATGTTCCAGGTCCTATGAAATAAGAGCACTTCATACGTCACATTTTGATACTGCTCCCTTGTCCAGAGAACTTAAAAAATTACTGTGTTTTATAATAAACTATAAACCAGAAATTTCTTTGTTCAAACTGAGGGGTCATAGCACTAAACAAAGAAGACATGACCCAAATATTGCACTACACTACTGAAAAATTTTTAGCAAGAAACTTGCCACAATGATCGTGCTTTTCTCTATTTCCTTGCCCATTGTCTTCTTCATCCCACCTTGGGAGAAGTGAGTAACTGGCTGTGTGGAGCTTAGCTGCCTACTGGGATTAACATTTTAGGAACAACAGATAGCCCAGAAGTAAGAAAGGTTACTGGGACAATGACACCATGCTAATTTGAAAAGGTATCTTTTCTACCTGGGACTAAAATAACACCCAGACTTTAGCAAGTAAACCAAAACTATCACCTATAGAGTAGACAGAGAATGATAGCTCCTGTCACTAAACCCACGTAGAACCCCCACCCTCAATTTAGGGCACAGTACAGTTCAAACTCATCCATATTGAAAGGTCATCAGTGAAAATACTGAACTGTCTTGAGCCCAGGTGAACTGATGAAAGGTCTCCCTTTTCACTATCTGTTTTAACAGTGGATCAGTAAGAATTACTAGTTCCTACACGTAGATTTTCCATCACCTTCACTGACACTGGATTAGTCAGTTTTTCTAAACTGCTAAGTGAATGTCTACAAAACAGTTTTAAACATTTGGTTAAAACCAACATATGATATCTTCTGGTCTGTTCACTGCTTGTTACCAGGTACAGAAAGAAATGAGATTTAAGTTGACACAGACAGTTCTTGACAAATCACTGTTACTCATTTACTTATTCATTATTACCCACTTAGAAGAGAACTGACAAAGCTGAAAAAGAGTTGCATAGAAACAATGACAGAACTGCTCTGTGAAGGAAGACAGCAACAAAGTAGAGAAAAGCAGAAGAAAGAAGATCAGTTCAGACAATGTTTGCAGGACACAATACCAAAAGATGATGTCTAACTGTTGTCTACAATACAGTCAGGGTTCACAGTATATCAAGGGCATAATTTCTTCTCTAGTTTCCCAGAGTGCCAAAAGAAGCCAGAAAGGAGTAAAAGACATCAATGTACTGATGGAAAAAAGCAAGTGGGTACAGAGATGTAGAGGAAAAGATGACAAAACACTGTTGCTGAACCCCTGTCTGAAGGGTTTAAGCACTACATCAAGAACATGTGGTGGACTTCAACATTCTTTTATGGCTGCACAACAATCTGAAATACTTTTTGTAGCAATAAATAAAAGCTACATGAGGTCACCTCAGTATGCACTATTTTATGCTAGATGACAATCCTGGACAAAAGAGCTCTTGTTTATTCCATGTATTTAAGTGAAAGTCATTCTTACGTGCAACTTGAGCAATGGCATTTTCATCTAAGATCATCTCTGCGATTCCTTCTTGGTCCATATCAATTTCATCCACGTACACCATTTCTGTCAAAGCTCGTGTTTTCAGGCTCCAGGCAGCCTGAATAAGAATAAAGTAAAAAGTGAAATCTCTTCAAGACATCAAGCAAATAACCTAATCAGAAATTTTACCATTTTTTGTTATTATTATTCACTTCACAGTTAATAGGTTTGACTAACATATTGATTTAAACAGCTGATTATATCCATCTGTCTGATGGTAGTGGAAAGGGGACCAAGTTCTTTGTTTGAAGCACCAGCTGTAAAATTGTGTATAGATTGAGCATCTCAGATTATGATATTATTGTAACACTTTTTAATGACTAAAATGAAAAATTACTACATTAAACATCCTGGAGGATAATTTGAGCAGTGTGGAAAGGCAAGCATAACACTAGCCTGAGTGACAAGCTTTTTGTAGATTACAAAGAGCGCAAATCAATGGGAAGAAAAAAAGAATAAAAGANAAGCACCAGCTGTAAAATTGTGTAAATGTATAGATTGAGCATCTCAGATTATGATATTATTGTAACACTTTTTAATGACTAAAATGAAAAATTACTACATTAAACATCCTGGAGGATAATTTGAGCAGTGTGGAAAGGCAAGCATAACACTAGCCTGAGTGACAAGCTTTTTGTAGATTACAAAGAGCGCAAATCAATGGGAAGAAAAAAAGAATAAAAGAAAAATCAGTGGCAGCCACACAGAAGTACCAACAAAATAAGTGCAGATCCAACCACTTTGATTACTTGATATGCTTGTAATGTATTCATAGAGCTGGCATGATAAAGGGAGTCATAAGATCAGTTCCTGATCTTCCATCAGTTATTAAACAGATCATCATAAATTTTCCAGAGTAAAAATCACTGACAAAACAATTAAGATCTATTTCCTTACAGAGCACAGCAATCTGCTGTAAAAGTATGTTTCAAAACAGAAAGAGACTGATGTTAACCTTAATAGAAATAAAGGTCAAACACACAGAAAAATTTATTCTTTAAGTAAGAGGTATAAGACAATCTGAACCTCAATCTTACTTAATAATTTAAGTAATCATTGAATGAGACACTTCTCATTCATCATGTTTCAGACCATCCCTTCCTCTACATTTCCCTCTTGCTTCTACGTGACTATGTAAGTGTCAATCAAAAAGAAAGTGTATCAAAAAACATTCAAATATTTAACTATTCTTTTAAAAGTGCAGAAGTAAAGGAGAGCTTTAGCCAATCAGTTCAACCACAATTAGAAACCTTTGTTCAAGTATGAAGAGAAAGGAACTCCACAGGATGATCTGAATCTAGGCCAAACATAATCCAGATCTGCTTTATTATCTTTTAGTTTCTTCTTATGTAGTAGGGTGACAGCCTTTAATTTGCATTGCGATTTTAGTTAGATGTTCAACACCTTTAACTGTTTTTCATTATTCTATAAAGTATTTAGTTTGCTGAATTTTGAACAGCTTGATGGTACTCTGTTCTTTTCAAAGGCATGTCTCTATTTGAAATATGCTCAAATTAGAGCTCTTCTACAGCTCTTGTAAACACAGGCTAATTTCCCAGTAGAGGTAAGAAAAACTGCCCATAGTAATGATCTTTTCCTGGGAATTGAAAGTAGCAACATCTCTGTACTAATTGCTAAAACTGAAGTCAGTTTTTAGCATAGGCGTACGTGTATTATTGTGATTTTTCCACTGGCCAACACGTGATAATGTGTTTTCAAAAGCAACATGTCTTTTTGTGAACACGTATCTGTCATAAAAAATAAGATTCCTTAGGCAGCTCTTCCAGTCCTGAGATCATAGTCTAAGGCATCACAGTCAACAAAAAATTTCAATATCATGTATTATTCCTTAATTAAACATCCCTCTGTAGATTAGAGTATTTGCTCTCTCTTGTGAGACTGATGATTTTATTTTGTTATAAGCAACATGTCTGGCACTTATGAAGACAAACTGCATTTTTATGGAACAGGTACTTAGTAGGAAAAAGAAAAGGACGGCTCATTTCAGACAATCCACATATGCACAACATAACAGATTTTGCTTACTTAACTCATAATCAGATCAGAACTTCACAATAACTAATAGTAAAGGAAGAGTAAAGAAGGAAGTATTATTTTAAGTACCATAAGTACACAAATGTGACACAGTATTTAAGAAGTCTGAACTCCAGAAAGAAAAGTAGTAAAGTGTTTTCACTTAGTTCCTGGGAAGTTTGCCACTAAATTGAGTATCTTCTTGCTTCTGAAAAGTCCAAAAACCAAATTAAAAACATAAAATCTAAATTTAAGTCTTTTTTCTGAATACGGTAACACACTTTTCTAAGACATTTTTTCTCTGATAATCCTTTCTGTTATAATAACTTTTATTCCATACACAGTGAAAACCCCAAGAACACAAGAACTACATTGTGACGTAGATATCTGTCAGTATTTCACTGAAACCTTTCTATATGTAAACAACTTGCATGACTTAATTAGAATGTAATTGGAGACTTGTAAAATATGTTACGGAGCTGCATTTAAAGATGTTGTTTCACACCGTATTTAATCTCTTCTGACTGTGGGCTGGGGCCAAAAGATGTCACCACCTGTACAATTTCTTTCCATTGCAGTAATCTAGTGCTAATGTGGACAGAGTGAAAACTAATCAATTACTCTCAGTCGACCATCTCTTATGCAAATGATCATCATGCAGCTACAAGGCTACCAGACCCTGCACAAGGTAGGCAGTGAGAATCAGCTGTAGGAGCAGGAAGGGCACAGGTAACAGCCCATCATTACACACATTAAATGAAATATGAAAGTGACCCCTAAGAGCACAAACACTGTTCTGTCTGTGTAATGCATATTGTTTTTTTCCTAATCTCATCTGCAGATGAAGGTCATTCAGCTCAAGGTAGATTCAATTTAGCTTTTAGAAGACACTGAACTGCTGAATAAAGCTATAGGGAATATAGGAGGGAAATAAACTTCTATCAAATATAAAAGCTGTCTATTCAAAATACCAGAATCTTCCCTTTATCAAATGTAATGCATTACCAATGATGAAGAACAAATTTATGCCATTGAGAACTTAACACAACAAAACAAGTATTATCCAGCGTATCAGAAATTCTTCCCAATGATTGTATCTAATAATTATATTTATAGAAAGAATTTTACCTGAAACACAGTGTATTCAGAATCAAGCTCCTGAAAAGAGAGGAAATAGAAATTGAGAAATGGAAATGCCAAACAATAAAAACAACAACAAAAAGGATTTGTACCCCTTGACAATCTTATTTTGGACAAACATTTTCTCTCTGATACATATATCCAAACTTCTATTTTATTACATTATCTCAACATACACACATTATGGAGCTAATATTTTACACAATGTAAGATTTGCAGTAAGTACACATCCCTTGAACCTTTGCTTCTTGCTTCTGCTGACCATGCTGGCCAAATCTTAAATTACAGCATTGTTAAACTGAAAAATGATAGATTAAAAGAAAATGAACTTGGAAGATAAACACAAATCTCAAATATTAACCGGACTATTACAACATGGGCACTAGAATACCTACTTAATAAAATCCATGTTTGTGCACTTTTGTTAGCTGCTGCTGGTGATCACGCAAAAGAAAATTTCAGAACTTTTTTTTGTACTTTTATGATAAAAATGATGCATTTATAGTATTCTGGACAGTAAGGCTGTAAGTGGAATAAACGCCAAATTAATGGCCTATTGCACCACCCAATGAACAAAAAGAAAGCTATCAGATTAAGTTTATTACACGTGAAAAAGCAGGAACTTGCACCTATTTGAAGACTTGTGGTAAAATTGAGTAAATACTAACAGAAAGAAAGGTAAGTTTATCACCAATTACTGTGTAATTATCACGTTCAGGGCTTCTGCTGCTCACTTGCTGACTCTGGGGAGGAGTTTTTCCTAAAGTTTAGCTTTAGACAAGGAAGGTGGGAGATATGTGTTACTTTCTCCATATCACTATGAGTCTTTTGTAGTGTCAGATCATTTCTTGCACATCTGGCCTTGTGTAAATCTATCACAGTTAAACCAGCTATATTAGACTGGATTGTATGTATGGAGTAATTCTGACTATGAAGGGACTTCCGGAGTTTTCTCGTCCGAAGCCCTGCTCAAAGCAAGGTCAGCTGTCAGGTCAGTTGAGGTTGCTCACTGCTGTGTCCAGTTGGGTCTTGAAAACTTCCAAGGATGGAGGCTGCACAACACCCGTGGGCAACCGGTTCCACTGCTGACTATCCTTATCAAAAAACGTTTTCCCTGATATCAAGCCAAAGCTTCCTTCACTTATATGCACCACTGCAAGTGGCTTCATTTTGTTGATAACCTCCTTGTATGCATTAGAGGGCTGCTATTAGATCACATCAATGTCTTTTACAAGGTCAAGCTGCTGGCTTCCTTTGCAGCCAGGACACATTGACAGCTCCCGTTTCACCAGGACAAAAGTAAGGTCAAGCTCGCTCTTTTCCTCTGTAGTATGAGACATGCTCTACTTCTTTCAATTTGAGCATTTTTACTCAGTAAACTCTGTGACAGCAGGGACCTGGAAGACTGGTGAAGGACATCTTTCTTCTGTAGTATATTGGAATTTCTGTGGCCTTTGAAGAATCGTATTTGTAATCACAAACTTGTTCACTGGAGTTAATATGCAGAACATAGCATATACATTTTCATATTTACACATATTAAACACATTTACACACAGATATACATGTTCTATGGAACTAAACATTAACTGAGGGATTAATCTCAGCTGACTGTGATGTACCAGGGCAGTGAAAACGCCTTTGCATTTTAGATGTTTGATTACATGAACTCCAAGTTCTTTCACTTATAGCATTTGCCTTCTAAAACAACAAATTATTCAGCTTTCCACTTAATAAAGAACCTTGCGATATTCAGCTTGCATTTTATTCACCCCATTGTATCTGAGTGTTACAGCAGATGAAAATGGTTCAAGAGCAGCAGGTGATCCTCCATACTCTATGTGCTACAGTAACTAATGAGGACAAGGTTAGGAATATTACATCAACACTAACTCAAAAATGCCTTGAAGTTACAGATGTATCTCTCACTTTAGGCACTGTTCTTTAGTTTAAAAAATAATTTAAAAACAAAAATTTGCTTGTAGGAGCATTCATCTTGCTAAAAAATTCAGAAATAACATCCCTCATCATTTTGGGACAAAAGCAGTGCTGACCAATTAAACTAACTAAAAACACTGCTCTCTTACAATGGTAGAGGAGAGTATGCATTGTTCATACATCCTAATACATTGCTTCAATTTCTGATAAGAAGTAACTTGAGATATTTAATAACTCTCGGGGAGGTAATAGGACCCTCACATTAAAAAAGTATGGAACAAGAGAAAAAAAAATTACATTACAATATAATATATTTTAACACGGGTGGATTAGTTGATACTCATGCAAGTAATCTGTTGGAACTAGATTTCAAATAAAAAGTTCCTTGAGAGGCTTAACAAATAGCTTTGCCCTGTAAACTTGTATCTCAAAACAAAAGCTCAAATTTACTCTTCATTTTACACAAATAAAGCCCCTTTGAAATTAAAAAGGTTGTAAAAGCAATGAAGGAAGACTTTAATCCAGATCCCTAAATCAACTGAGAGCACTTTAAAGTTCATGTTAATGTGTAAAGTCAGTTTATTTGAAAACCAAAAATATTTAGAACAACTATGTTTTCTGATGCTTACAACCCAGAAGAGCTGTATGTAAATATTATATAATTTATAATATGCCTTCAATCTACAATTAATTTCAGGGGAGTATGATTTAATACATACAGAATATTAAAATTAGTATATAATGAAAATGTTCTTCAAATGACTAAGAGCAGAAACAGAGAAAAAATAACTCACTACCCAGGAACAATGACATCACTTTAAGTACCACTAATTTTCATGCATAAACTTAATTACAGCCTTCTGAACCAATAACTGATTTCAGTTGAAGATGCTTTTTTTCAAATCAAATTCAATGCCCATAAATATAACTGTGGTAACTCCATTACGGCCTTATAAAAACCAATATGCAAGTAACAGTAGCTGATAGTTTACCATGGGAGAAGAAAGGATGAATGAATAAAGTCAAATCCTCACGGCAGACCAATAAGCGAGAAGGACATCCACTGTACATCTATTAATTACATTAAGCATTTTTTTTCTATTGTTAAACTAGAGCAGGTCTCATACGGGTTCTGGTTATTGCCTTGAATCTGACATATGGAACCCAACGAGTAATCAGATTAGGTGACTAATCAGGATGATCAACGGAGACAGTCCTGGATTGTATTTTCTCTAGGTCATACTGTAAACAAAGAAGACAATGCTTGTTTGCTTACAATAGCAAATAATTAAACTGAACATCAGTACTTTATGTGTTTGTATGCCCAAATCCTAGTCACATAAAATACAGCTTTTATTTATCCTAAGATTGTCAACATAGAAGTAAATTCCATCAATAACATTTATATTCCTAATTCTTTAAAATACTTTGATTTCATTGTTGTGTTCTTTAAGAATTCAAGTTTATATGGCATAGCATTTGAAACTGCTATGTAAGAAAATTCTTGACTCATGCCCAGCTATCTACAAGGCCAACACAGCACCTTAAAAGCCTCCTAGAGCTTACTGCGTTCGGGGACAGGGTTCAAAGAGAGTGCTGCACTAATGAAGACAGCTCTAAATGTATCAACCCTTGATATTGATTGCATCATCAGTAAACTTATTTCTGAGACCTCCAAATCATCTTTTACCATGTTCTTAAAGGAAAACTTCTTAAACATAACTATAATTGTGATAAAACATATTCTGAATACTAAGCTATGTGTACAGGGAGTGGTAAATTAAGACACACACCAAGATACAATGGTCAAGAAAATTTCTTACCATATTTATAGGTGTGACTGGCAAAAATGCCTACTACTAAGACTACTGTAAAAAGCTGTTTTCAGCAGCCCATAGCTCTGGGACAGCATCATGGATGCAATAGAGCAGAAGGGGTGCTACCACTTCGCAGACAGGCTTTCAGACAAGAAAGGTTATCTCAGGCATGAAAACACTCTCCAGTTATGCACTGTTAGTCTCTTTCTTTACTTACGTATTGTTACATTACATGTCTTAGAAGGGAGAAGGCGAGTTGCCTAAACATAAAAAAGTTCTGATCTGTAACAATAACAGTTTAACTCAACCATTCCTGGGCATGTCATATCCTAATGAGTGCCTGAATCCCTAATGAGTGAACTGAATCCCTAAACAGTGATTGACACTACTGTTCTTACAAGATCCTCCTCTGCCTGGCTGCAGAGGTTGGGAGGCACATGCTTTGTAGAATATGGGACACTGGGATAAGAACAGATGGCATGGTGATTACAGCCGTTGAGCATTCCCTCCTGCTGCACAACAGCTCACTTAATCCAAACTTTCTGTATGAGTTGTCATTTGACTGTCTGCTTTTCTGGTGCCCAACATGACAGTTTGATTTGCAGAAGTGCTACCATTAGGAGTTTGACGGCTAAATCTGTTAGAATTGCAATGTGTTCTTTAAGCATAATAAACCACATATATTTGGTTAGGTATCAAAAATGATACAGACATCTTTTCAGACATATCGCCAGGTTATACTAAAATACTACTCATGTGATTCACACAGATGGAAGACAGTACCATTTTCTAGCAGGTGGCTGAAGATAAAAGAAATGAAGTTCAATCAAAATATTTCGGAACTACTGATTTCATGAATATGTCACTTCAAATGTAACACAGACATCAGGAAATCAAAGTCAATCTGCCTGAGAATGGTCCTGGATTCTTCATTAACATGTCAAAAATAATCATAGATTACTTCTCTAATATTCACCACTACAGCAAATTAGCTGATATGCTACTATTGAAATAAATTCAGAATAATATAAAATAGAATTAGATTAGGCAAGCAGGAGAATTAAGTAATGTATGTCACTTGAGTTCTAATTACCTCAGTGTTCAGCCTTAGAGCTTAGTACCTTTCAAAAGTTATATGAAAATAATGGTTCTATTAAAGAAAAGTGTGTATGCTACAATACATAAATATGATTTGCTTTTTCATTCTGTTGTATTAAGTTCAAAATATTTTGTAAGATTTCAATGACCTATAAACAGATTCTTGAGGCATGTTCCTTTACTCCATGCCCCAGGTTTAGCAGGGCAAACAGGTCAGAAAGCAGCAAGTGGTAGAAAGTATTGAGCTGAAAGTGTAACAACATTGGTACGGAAAAGATCTGCAAGGCTTTATGAAAGAGAAGAACAATAAAATACAGGCTTACTTGGATGGATAACCAGTAAATACAAGGTTTACAATAAAGATCAAGAACACAGTTGACTGACGAAGAGAAATGCCATTCCATGTTAAATCTGTTAAAGTCATATTCTAACCAGATAATAAGAAAATGTTTGGTTAAAGGAATTTCAGGTGCAAGATTTTGTTTGTTGAGTTGGTTTGAGTTTGGTTCAAGCCTCACTCTTAACAGTTATTTAACCAACTCCAGTTTCTCCAAGCTCCTATATCAAAATAAACAGGTTTTATAAATAATGCTACATCATCTCCTGTCAAGAGCTGTGTTTTTTGTCTGGACTAATAGGGAGGAATGATGGAATAAAACTCTGTAGCCATTACATTATACACTACGAATGCAATGTACTCCATGATCCTCCTGAAGAAGGATCCTGAATTGTCATTTAATAATCACCTCTCCAATTATTTTTTAAAAAGTCTCTAAACTGTTATGCAAGGAACTTACATAGAATAAAATACTGTTACTGGTGTCTACAAACTTGGGACATGATTTACTCAAACATTTCTGTATGAAATCTTTTCAGACAAGACTGAAACATTGTTCCATGTACTTTTAAATGTTAGAGAGAAAGACTAAGATTTCCCAATCTCAAATAGATATATTTTTAAATACTTTTAGTCATTCATTCCTGCTTAAAATGAGGATTCCAGGATTCCTCAAGAAGATTACATGGAGCAAGAACCAAACTAGCCATATTTCAAGTTTGCCTCTAGAGAAAGCAAAGATGTTTCTCTTTCATCTGAACTTTCTAGTAAGTTTCAAATGTGCTGCTGCTGGACAGTAAAACTGTGAATAGGAACACAGTTCTGAAACGAACATACTGAAGTTATAAAGTCCAGTCTTTTGCAGGCAACTGTGACCTCGAAATTTTTTAAAAACACTGATGAAACTTCAGGTAAGAAACTTGTAAGAGCTTATGATTTGATCTGGCATAGACAATGTTCACATCCCCATTGTCCACTACTTCCCAAAGGAATTTATCTTAAATGTTTCCTCTCTTTCATTCTTACACAGGATGAAGCTTATAGGCAGGTGTGAGCATTGCAAAGATTAAATTAAGTCAGTAATTGTTTGTCTCAACTTTATACAGAATTTGGGAAAACACATACTGCTGGTATGTACAGTCCTGGTTCTCTAAGAACCCTTTGCTGTGGTCCCACCAGACCAGATTTCTTAAGGCCTTATCCAGCTACATCCTCTCCTTGCTGTTCTGTTTCCTCCTAAACATTTTTCCCAGTCCTCTACATATTCTATTCATTACCAGTGCTACTGAAAACAGCCCAGCAGAAGTTTGGACTTGCCACATGTAACAATACAATTTTATACTTCAGCTTCAGCACACAGTAAAAATGCAGCTGTCTTTATATTTTCATGGTGAGATCACAAACTAAAAAATGTTTTACTACTTAAAAAATTTATCAATTAAGAGCACTATGACCTTTACAGCTTTTATTTAATGTTATCTGTGCTACTTCAAGAGTTTCTGTTACTAATCAAGTGTTGTCCTCCTATATGCAAAGATTACATAAATAAAACTCAATAATGTACTGTATTATTTAAGTGTATTTACTTGCACAGAAGTAATACTCAATCCCATTTAGCATTCAGGAACAATGTTCTTGGAATACTTTCTCTGCTAAAAATTTTTCTGCTGATGGCTCCTTGTTGGTGCCTTGCATTGTAAAACATA
The DNA here is from genome assembly GCA_013400695.1 of Neodrepanis coruscans. Taxonomy (NCBI): domain Eukaryota; kingdom Metazoa; phylum Chordata; class Aves; order Passeriformes; family Philepittidae; genus Neodrepanis; species Neodrepanis coruscans. The sequence goes on from VYZS01064233.1 coordinate 58,820, forward strand.
CAAAAGAACTTTTAAATATCCATCCTAAGCCAATTTCTACAATAACTGTGCTTTATATTTACACAACTGTATAACCATGCAGCTTTCTTCAAAGACTTGTCCTTTGTGATGAAAAGAAAGCCTTCACGATCCTTAAAATATCTGTCTATAGGATGCTTTGAGGGACTTACAAATTTACTGTGAAGTACATATGACGAAGTTAAAGTCTATTCCATTACTGTTTTCAAAATATGGCATTTAAAATGCTAACAGGCACATAAAAATGCAGAAACAACCGTCTCAAATCGTTCCTTCTTACAGAAGGGTGAGAAAATATTTAGATATTGAACAACCCATGTCCAACTTTTCCAGAGACTCTGCAGCTGGAGAAACAACAAAAAGAGAGCCTTCTGAAAATGCCTTCTGCCTCAAAGTAAGGCTCGTACACAAGCTGAGCTAAAATGTGTGTCTCTTAACCCTCTTTAATTTAGTCCATACAACAGTTATGATATCTGAACACCAGTAAAATTTCAACAGGTACAACCTTAGGCAGACCACGTTTTTTGTCTTGGCTTTTCTTCCTTTACCTCCACATACTCTTGAGCGGGGAATCCTGATCCCCACGGCTGCACTCCAGCAGCACCACGCACCCACAGCACCGCGCCCCTCTCCCAACCTCGGGGCTGAGACAGGCGGGGCTCCCCGGGGCGTGTCTGAGGAGGCGGCACCGGCTCACCGCCCCCAGCTCGGCAGGGACGGGGGAGCTGCGTGGGACGGCGTTGCCCGGCCTTCTCCTTCTCCTCCTCCTTCCCGGGGAGCTCGGCATGGCCCAGGCTCCCCGCCCCCTCCGGCGGCCGCAGCAGGCCCGGGGTGGGTCCCGTGGTGCTGCGGCTGAAGGGACGCGGCCGCTGCCGCCTCTCGCCGCCGCCGCCGCCCGGCCCGGCCCCCACTACCTGGTCGCCAGGCGGCCTCTCCAGCAGCTGCGAGCAGAGATCCGCGCACTCTCGGAACTTCCTCCGCCTGAAGCAGCTCCAGGCCTGGAACAACGGCTCCAACCCCATCCCGCCAGCGGGAGCGCCGCAGGAGCTCCGGCCGAGCCCCGCCGCCCGCAGCCGCGGAGCTCGGCCCGGAGCGCGGAGCGGTGCCACGCAAAAGCCGTGGAGCCGCCGGGCCCCGCCTTTGCGGGCGGGCCAGGGGAGGTGGCTCTGCGGCCCCGAGCCTAGCCCAGCCCCTCCCTGGGGCTCGTACCTTGACGAGTGAAAGCAGAGTTTAGTGTGTGATATTGGGATCTGTAGATTTCAAATAACCCCACTGTTTTTGCCTGTGTCGTGTTTTTTGCTGTCCTATTATCAAGAGCTATTTCAAGTTGGAATAAAGACCTAAATGAGAATAATACAGTCCATTAATCTTTATTCGGATAAAATGTCCTTTATAGCCATGGAGCCCTAGTTGAGAAAAGTACGGATTGCTGTGAACAACGCTGTTTTAAGTTTTGCAGACTCTGTTCCATTAGTTCATTAGTTTTTGCAAAGAAATTACAAGACCGAGACATTTAGAGATTAAAAGATTTGGAACACAACTACTCATAATTTGTGCATACTGTAAGATGTTGATTGCAACCATCAACCAAAGTAAAAGGAATTAAAAATCCCTAGGGGTGCTTGGAAAAATAACTGCATTTGTGGTGTGAAAAGCTTTGATGGATGAACACTAACAAGATTGCTAAAATCACATCATTGGCATTTTAAGAGATCATTCTGGTTTTATTTCTTTTATGTCACCTAAACTAGTAGTTTGTCTAAGATGCATGAAATGGATACCCAGACAAGCAGGATCAATGTCAGGCGGAAAAATGGAGAAGTGCAGGTCCCTGGACTATAGCTCATTCAAATATGAGGGTAAGTGCCTTGAGCTGAAGTAGTAGTTATAGACAACTGGGTTTTGTTTGTCCCGTGAACAGTGCACAGGTGTATTGGGTTTGCATGGCAAGGTTTTGGGTGAGAGTCTGTAGATCTGGCTTCTATGAGAAGCTGCTAGAAGCTTCCTCTGTGTGGAAGGTGCTGGCCAAAGCTGTGGTAGCACATTTGCAAGAACGTATTTAAGGAGAGGGAAAACCTGTGCAACTGAAGCCCAAGATAAGAATGAGAATATGTGAAACAACTATGCAGGCACCAAGGAGAGTGAAGAAGGAGCAGGTGTTCCAGGTGCTGGAGCTGAGATCCTGCAGCCCATGATGAAGACCATGGTTAGGCAACTGTGCCCCTGCAGTCCACGGAAGTGCACAGGGGAGCACAGATCCACCTGAAGGACCCCATGCCAGAGCAGGGGGATGCCCATAGGAGGCTGTGACCCCATGGGAAGCCCATGCCAGAGCAGGCTTCTGGCAGGATCTGTAGCCCTGTGGAGACAGAAGCCCACACTGGAGCAGGTTTGCTGGCAGGACTTGTGATCCAATGGGGGACCCATGTTGGAGCAATCTGTTCCTGAAGGTCTGCATCCCATGGAAAGGACTACCTACACTGGTAAACCATGGGAAAGATTCACATTGGAGAAGTTTATGGAGGACAGTCTCTTGTGGGAGGGGCCCTATACTGGAGCAGGGTAAGGATTTCTCTCCCTAAGGAGGAAGGAAAAGCAGTGACACTGTGTGATGAACTTATCACAAACCCCTTTCCCCATCCCCTTGCACTGCTGGGAAGGGAAGGAGGTAGAGAATACTGGAAGTGAAGTTGAGCTGAGGAAGATTTAGTTCTAAGATTTAGTTTTTATTTCTCATTACTCTACTCTGATTTAATTGTTAATAAACTGATTTACCCAGGTTGAGTCTGTTTTACCTGTGACAGTAATCAATAAGTGATCTCTCCCTGTCTCTGTCTCAACCCACAAACCTTTCATTGTATTTTCTCTCCCAGCCAGCTGAGAGAGGAGTGACAGTGTGTTTTTTGTGGACACCTGGCATCCAGCCAGGGTCAATACACCACAACAAAGAAACAGTGATCTGAATTAAGTATTTTTTGAGACCCATACCAACCTCAGTTAAGAAGGCTGGAAAGGAAATAGTACAATAGTTTCTGTCCCTTCTCCGCTTTATGTATTTTACAGTCAGACTTGGTAGGATGAGCAGGATGTGCTCTTCAGAAAAATTTTGAACATTATTTAAAAACCCCAGCTGTATTGAAAATATTAACTTGAAGTGTATGTTTATGAGATTACCTGTTCTTAAATGCTTGCTGTTTTCATGTTAGGTCACTACCCAGCATGTCTGAGCTGTTACCTGTTTTATGAGACATAATGTGAATGGCACTTTCAGTTTGTAGAAATGCATTCCAAAGTCAGTGCATTACTTCCAAAGTTGTTAGATTAAAATGCCAAATTTGTGTTTGTTGGTTTACTGAAGACAAATAATGCCAGAATGTTTTATACTGGCTATTTTTAAAAGGCAGTTTTCTTTCGTGAATAAGTCACCATATCAGTTAAACACACCATTTATATGCATAGGAAAAGGGAGAAAGACCCATAGCACCTGAATTTTATTAACTCCAACACTGACATTTAAAAAAACTTGTATAAGTGCTGCATGTATTTTTTTCTTATTTAAAGCTTTAATATCTTAACGACTACTTCCAGACAACAAAGTAAATTAAGTCTAAGGATGCCAAGAATGTTGTTCATGACTTCCATTTTGAGATAAGGAATCAAAATGAAAAACAATGAAGCCATGATTGTGGATAAAAGTTTCTAAGTACTCTGTCAACCTGAGAGCATTCAGGTGAGCAAGTAGTGAATTAGACATAGATATGACTCCAAGCTCTGGTTCACTTGGGAGTATTTGGCTTGACAAGAAAATAATGGTTTTATGCTTCCTAGACAGAGGAATGAATCTTCAAGATGGCTTGGCTTTCTATCATAAAGCAGTGGAGATCCAGAAAGAGGCATAAAGCTGTATGTTTTATATAGGGGATAAACTGATGAAAGCTGATGACTTTTCAGAAGAAAAAGACCAAGAAGAGGATGTATGACTGGAAACCAGTGAGAATAAATTTTGAGTCCTGTGAGCTGCTGGTATTTGGTCAGTTTTGGGAGGATTCCCCTAAAAGCAAGAAAAACTGTAAGGATTTCAAATAGCTCTATTGAGAGGAGAGGTCTAAAATGAAAGCTTTTCAAATTAAGGAATTGCTGTATATTTAATCAGTAATACACATATTACTGGACTTCAGCCATACTTTTATAGCACCAAGATTTTATCTATAATAGGAAAGGTCACAGTGTTCCAAAGCAAGATGGGTAGATGCTGCTGTATGCTTCTCAGCAAAAAGGGGAAGATAGTCTTGCAGCAGTTTTTATTTGTTACGCTGTTGGAAAAGATATTAATTACACTTGGTGATCAAGCTGAAGTAATGTCCTTTGGTAGCAATTAGATAAAAGTGCATCTTCAGCTGTTTTACAATGAAGAGATTCTGCAGTACTGCAAATGACAGGAAAATCAATTTTTATTCTTTCCAAACTGTAATGTGCAAGGGGTTTTTTGCTCTCTGTTTGTCTGCAGATGAGAGAAATCTTTTTCAGCTTCGACATGGTATACGTAGCCAGAAAAGATTGTCTCTGGTATTGGCACAGAGATCATCCTATGCATATCATCTTTGAAGTCTTTTCTACTGATAATGCTGCCTTTCACTTTCTGGGTTCTGAGCTTTCTAATATAGGCACTCTCGTTTATACTGTTTATCAAAATCTCCAAATTTGAACCTTTTACCCAGTCTAGTATTTTCTCCAAATAATAATCTCTGTGAGTGGCCATATTCCACTTCTCTAACTTACTAAAATCCTGCAATATAAGGCATAGAGTCTTTCTTTGTGTGCTTTATAGAGACCTGTATGGCAGTCCCCCTCCAGTATAACTAAATGAAAGCTAAACAGACAGGAATTATATTCAGGGCCTTTCCATGATGCAGTCTTTCAGGAACAGACTGCTCCAGCATGGGCCCCCTACAGGGTCAGACGTCCTACCAGTAAATTTGCTCCAGCGTGGGCTCCTCTATTCATGGGGCCACAGATCCTGCAAGGAGCCTGCTCCAGCAGAAACTTCCCACAGGGTCACAGCCACCATCTCTGGCATGGGGTCCTCCAGTGTCTGCAGATAGACCTGTGCTTCCCCATGGACCTCCACAAGCTGCAGGGACACAGCTGCTTCACCATGACCTCTACCCCGGGCTGCAGGGGAATCTCTGTTCTGGAACTGGAGCACCTCCTCCCCCTTCTTCTTCACAAAGCTTGGGGCCTGCACAGTTTTTTCTCTCATATATTCTCACTCCTGACTCTAGACACATTTACTTCTGTGCAATAACTTGGTTTTTGGGGGCTTTTTCCTTTGCAAATATGTTATCACAAAGGTGTTGCTACCACCTCTGACTGGCTTGGCCTTGGCCAGTGGCTGGTCTGTCCTGGAGCCAGCTGGCATTGGCTCTGTCAGATATGGAGGAAGCTTCTAGCAGCTTCTTGCAGAACCCACTCTGTAGTCCCAGGCTATTGGAACCTTGCCATGCAAACCCAATGCAGTGGGTTATTTTTTGCTCTGTTTCCTCTAAGATCTGCTGCTGGCCTCTTGGCCTTAAAAAAGGTGCTCTTTTTAGTTTCCTTGAAGTCATGTGAGCAGTATTCCTTTTATACATGTATGTCTGGTTCAGAGCTGTTGTGTTTACTCTGGTGATGTGGCCTTCCTGGATGATAATGAGTTGAACCTGTCTGCTGAGGCACATGGCCCCAGCCTCTACTGCAAATGCTGGCGCTTATGCCCAGAAAAGTGTACTCTGTGCATTTGATACTGATGCCAACAGTAAAAGGAAAATGTTCAGCAAGTGTCTTTCTGTAAAGTTGAAGTGTATATAAAAGAGCAAGTACAGAAGGTCAGTAACAAAGCTGATCGGGTGCTGGCCTAGCGTTTAATCACCTGGTGCTGCCACCAACCTTGGGCAGTTGCCACTACTGATCTGTGAGAGTGTGAAAAAAGAACACACTGCTCCCATTTCCCACAATGGCAAATTCCTATTTTGTGCATAGGTATGCAGTGTATGACATACCCCTTTTTTCTAAAGCCATTCCCTATCTGGTAATTGAATTGGGTAAGTCTGAGCCAAAGGTCAGTAGAAATTTGATTCCGGAAAATTTCTTTACATCAGAATTTTTGCTCTCAGAGTAGACGTGACTTTGAATACTGGTCCTTTGTACATAGGCCTTTCTACACATGAAGTGATCCACTGGTGAACTGTGAGCTGATCAGTCATTTAAGCTCTATATGATAGATCTAGAAAGAATTCAACCAGCTGGGCAACCAATGAGTGTTTTCTGTCCCCTATATATAGCCACACTATACAACTGGCCTGCAAATAAAAGTACTCTGACATTGAATTCTATTATTGGTCTGGCAGAAGCCTGGAGAGCCTGTTGCTTTCTCAGGAGTGTTTTCACATAGGCTGTGGTGCACGAAATAACTCTCAGTTGCATTCAAACAGATGATGTTTGCTGTTGCTGGGAGTGCACAGTCAGAGCTTGGGACACTGAACATGCTGACTCTTCTCCACAAACATGAGAACACAATTTCTTTCATATTAATCTGCAAGGTATTAGGGAGTGGTTTTTCAGCTATGGAGTATTCCCTTCATTATGCCATTTATTCAAGCATATATCTAACACCCCCTTTGAGGGCTGGAAGTGTTATTTAGTGCAAGATAGATATTCAGTGGCAGATCAGTGGTTATTTTCAGTTATGGGAAATCAGTGGTTGTTTTCAATAACAGTAATGTGCTTAAATCTCAGCGCTATTCTTCAGGAACTACAATTTCTGACATAATTTGGGTAGAGTGTGGAAAAAGAATAATTTTGTTTGTGCTTTATTTCTTTCCCATAGCTCAGGGCTAAGACACTGTTTGAGTAGCTTGCTCAAGAGATCTTCTGCTTTCATCCACTCTTTCTAAAATGAGAAAAACTCATTCTGTGGAAAGCTGAACAAAATAAATTTGGGGAATTAGACCTCAAATGTACTTGATCTGTGGGAGAAGAACAAATTATAATATTTCTGTGTAATAGTGACAGACAAAAATCACAATTTAGTAGTAGCAACATCCTGGGAGAGATTGTCTAGGCAATCTGCCTGTCTAGGCAGAAAATATATTTTACCATGTGAAATGCTACAAATAGTGTTTGATTGTGTGATGGAAATTGCTTGGATTTAGTGCAATACAGACTTGCCTGCATTTTTTCTCTGAAAGTAGTCCAGTGGTTCATCCTTTCCATTACTGTAAGTAAAAATGCTTAATTTGATAATAATACTCAAATGTCCTCCAACTATAATGAATCCTTCCATGTTTATTGTGTCATCGGGACAATAATAGGTATGTGATATAACTATAGAAATCATCAGGGTTTATTATTGTTTGTCTTTTCCCATTCATTGTATTAGAGATGGTCTGACATTACCTGGTATGTTTTGGGAGACTATTCTCATCTTCTGTGAAACAACAGAAAATTCAGGGGTGCTACTTTATTTACATCTGGGGTATTATGATGATATCACTGTCTCATAGGTAATTTGAACCTTGCCTTCATTTGTTTGAACCGAGAACAGAAAATTTAGGAATCAGAAATAAGAGTCTGTTCCTCTTCTGTCTGTGGTTTATTCTTAGTTTGAAAACTAGATGTCCCTGAGACAGGCAATGATAAGAACTCTCATTATAATTATTTCTAAATGAAAATACCAGGGAGCTCTACTAAATAGAACAAATCCATTACTATTTATCTTTTTTCATAAAATACATGGGTTTGCATAATAGATTTTAAAAAGGATGTAAGTGGAACTGTGTTCTGGATTTTAGTCATGTTTCAATTAATTGTTCAATTACTTGTTGCTTAGAGATTTAAATCTGCTTCTCATTTTCACCTTTTATTTTAATACAGTTTTTTACTTCCTACTGACAACGGTTCTTTGAACTGATACCCACTATTAGCTCTGAGAGGTTAGATGTATTTAATGTTTTTCTCATTTATATACTCCTCCAAAATAAACTATTGGTATGCCTAAAATACTTTGTGTTTTCCAAATGTTCTTATGATTCTTCTCTGTCAGTCTGTTAATATTTAAGTTCTGCGTGTGAGATACATGAATTAGCTTCTTAAAAGTATGTATGGAAGAGGAGAGTAGGACAAGACCCACTGACACCTAATACCTCTTAATTTTAAAAATATAAATGCTATAGGTTCACTTTGCCTTTCTCTGTAAGTCTCCCATGGGAGTCTTCTATGTACCAAGTGATTATACTTGTTTCTTGAACTAGAAATGATAATTCTCAGGCCTTATGTCTTATCATGAACTCACATTCTTATGAAAAAAAACAAAAATAGAACTTAAAAATAGTTCCCAGAATTCTGTTGGAATCTTAGAATTTCTTAGGCAACTCTGTGGATAAACATATCCCTTAGTAGCTAAGTCACTCAAATGCAGGTTACCGTTTCTGTCACTTACTCATCTCTCTCAAGATGTAAGATTATGGAAGAAAGATGTAATTTGCAGCTAAATACAATTAACAAGACTTGAATATTGATATTATCACACATCTACTTGCAGATTGCCTCAGCCAGAGATATCTGGCTCACCTTTGAGCAAGAGCTGGCATCATGAAAGTTGACATGCAAAAAGGGTTCATTCTAATGTTTCAGATGCCTTTGATATTAGGAGAATTGAGACCAACAGGGCATGAAAAGAATTTCATTTTGTGTCCTTTGAATGAACCCAAACAAAACTACAGACCAAGCCATTCCAAGGGAGGCACACAGTTGTGGCAGAAAAGCATGGAGAGAAAGTTCCCCCTTTTTGTGCTATTTTTAATAAGGACCCTGACATCTGAAGTTGAGTTCACATATTTGCTTCTAGAACCCATTTCTTATTGACTGTAGAAAATTAGGAGAGGTCATGCAAATGAAATTGCATTAAGAGTAGAGTTTTGTGCTGAGGCTTAGATTCAGCATCCGGAAAGTAATTTGTAATAACAGCTTCAGGTTTCATTCTGTGACCAGCCAAGACAATGGTATGCATCAAAAGCAACTATTGCTATCATAAATAAGAATGCTGCTGTTTCTTTATGTTCATACATAATATCCTAATCATGGTTACAATGGGATAGCTAAAAAACATCAGCAGTTGATAACAGAAATTAGATGGCAATACTATTCAGGTCCCAAGATACCAACTTTCCTTCATATGAGTTTATGTCTGTCCTGTGTTATTTTTTCTTGGACTGAGCACAGCCTTTGTAATCAGACCCCCGCCTCCTTCAGTATACAGGATGAATATGGTGTTTTTCAAGTGAGATTGTTACCTTTCTTTTTATCTTTAGAGTTTCGTATGAGGCACTATTTCTTGTTTGATGCAGTTGCTTTGTATGCTGTGCTGAATATATATTGGTGTTCATAACATTAGAAGAAATCAATACAGCTATTAAAAAACAGTGGCCTATGAAAAAGGCTGGTGTGTTATTTCCATTTAAAGATAGGTTGCAAAATATTGCAAAGGATCCACTGATGACTAGATACTGAGCTTAAAAAAACTTGGGCTTGACTATTTTTCTTTCTTTTCAAGTTTAGAGGAGCTAGACTACCACACTTACTTGCAGTGAATCCCAAACGTTAAAGTAGGAATCCTAGTAATAATAATACTAAGTTAGCAGTCATATATGAAAAGCTTGATGTAAATGAGTTTGCTCATATGTATACATGTATATATATGCATGGAGTGGAGAGACAATACAGATGTCTTGATACCCAGTCTACTGTATTACTTACAAAGCCATCCCAGCATCATGTTTTGTTATATATCTCCTAGCTCAAAAAAAAAAAAAAAAAAAAA
>VYZS01064237.1:0-20576 GCA_013400695.1 Neodrepanis coruscans
CAGTGTGCCCAAATGGCCAAGAAAGCCAGTGACATCTGCCTGTATCAGGAATAGTGTAGCAGGACTAGGGAAGTGTTTTTCCCACTGTACTTGGCACTGGTGAGGCCACACCATGAATACTGTGTTCTGTTCTGGGACACTCACTTTAAAAAGGACACTGATGTTCTGGAGCATGTCCAGAGAAGGACAAAAAAGATCATGAAGGGTCTAGAAAACATGTCTTATGAGGAGCAGCTAAGGGAGCTGGGTTTGCTTATTCTGGAGAAGAGGAGGCTCAGAGGGGCCTCATTGCTCTTTACAACCACCTGAAAGGAGGATGTAGCCAGGTGGGGGCCAGTCTGTTTTACTGTGAATACAGTGAGAGGACCAGAGGAAATGGCCTTGAGACTCAGATTACATATTAGGGGAAATTCAGACTACATACTGGAAAAAAAACGTTCACTTTTGGTGTGGTCAGGCATTGGAATAGGTACCCAGGGAGGTGGTGGAGTCACCACCCCTGGAGGTGTTCAAAAGGCATCTGGATCTGGCTCTGGGTGATATGGTTTAGCAGTTTAGGAGTTACAGGGGTAGTGCAGAGATGGTTGGACTGGATGGCCTTGAAGATCTCTTCCAACCTTGTTGATTCCATGACTCTATGACCCAGAAGTAGCAGTTTTGTTTCCTGCTGCTGCTGCTTTATTTCAAAGCCCATGTTTAAATCCATGTCATAAAATGTTTTCTCCCATTTTATTCATGTGTTTTAGCCTGGCTGGAAAGCTTCTTACGACATCTACAGAAGTAGTCCTGAGTCACTGGAATTGTCACTGGTAAAGGGATGATTTTTCTGCCATTTCTAGATCCAAACAAAAATCCCTCAAAACAAAGTTGATATTTTAACACTCAAAATGGGATATTTAGAGAGAAATGTTCTGAAAACATTTGATTCATATATTTTCAATTCAAACATAATGCGACTTTTGTGAAAGCAAAGAAAGGATCAATCAGGCATTTAGAAATACAGATATAAACCATTTCCATTTACTGAAACGATTTTATTGGGTCAGTTTATGAACATGTTGAGGAGTTTGATATTTCAGCTATAGAAAAAATAGCACTTCAAATTTTATCTTTTCTTGGTGTTACAATCTATTGCAGGTTTTTGTCCTCAAGATTTTGGTAGTAAACATTTTTTCTTCTTTCTGTTTGTCATTGTACAGGAAGCACTCACTTTAAATAACACAAGTATAATAAATCTGTTTTGCCTTGCTGAAGCAATTTTAATCACTATTCATCCAATGTCAAAAGCTTACCCATAGCTTAAGTCTGTCTTACCTGAAATTATTTTCTCACTGCTTTTCCTCTACAAACCAATTTCTAACTAATACAGCCAAGTATTTTTAACAGGTTTTGTGGCCAATATTCTGTTTCCACTTGTTTCTGTGAGCTTTCCGTCCCTCAGAAAAGTTATTTTCAGATTTGCAGCTATGCAAATGAAAGTAACATAACTTCTTTTCTTTCAGTGCTACCAGTTCCTACATGAATGTCTAAACACCTTATGTATATACTGTAATATTATAGCATTAAATGAAACTGCTTTAGAATGCCTGAATGTTTTTACTTACTCTAGTCACAGTGAGTGTTCTTTACACTTGTCATCTGAAATTATTCCTGCTCTTAATCTACACAGTTTAAAAATTGTGAAGGAGGTGATGGCATTTTCTGCAAGCCAGCAGAAAAGAAAGAAAAAAAATTAAAGAAGATGTTATTAAAAGCATATGTCTTTGTCACAGTTCAGGCCTTGAAGGACTTCTGAGGCTGTTCTGGCAAAGGTAAACTTCATTTTCAGAAAGAACAAAATGTTAACTTGCTGTCAGATAAAAATGTACAGTATTGGTTGAATTCATATAACTGAATATGAAGGCAGACCTACTTATGTCTAAATCACAGCTCTCCTCAGGTAGTGGAGCTGCACATCCTCTCATGTATCTGTAATATACTTGGTCACATAGGACAATCATACTGTGACAGCTTGAAAGAAGGAGGATTCAGAAAATAGAAAAGCAGTTTAAAATTTGTATTGAAACAATTTATTTTTGCGAGATAGTGGCATGCACACTGCAGAAACAATAAAATCCTTTCTCTAAGGAAGCTGATACTTTCCAATGGCCTTAAAGAAAGCTCACATTCATTGAGTCTTGTTGTTGGGAGGGGCAATGGAAGGTAGTTAAGTCCACTCTCTGCCCGAGGATCACTTTACCTGTTGAAGGCTACACAAACACCCATCCAGTCTTCTTCCCTATCCTTATTATTTTTATTTTCTAATCTTCTTGCTTTATTTTAAACCTGAATCATCCTTGATCCATCTACTATGGAACTGGAAAGCAAATTCCTCATTCCAGTCTTCCATATATCTGATATACCTTCATACCAATACTGCATAGATATGTTATTTTCTCTTCTTCCACTTCCCCCTTCACTTAAATCCCTGTTTGTTTGGGTTTTTTAAGTTCTTCTAAGTCATGTTTTATAGCTATATGATCATTCAGATTGTTCTTTTCTGTTCTCTTCATGAGTTACATATTCAATGAAGCCAGACAGATACTTACTGAAGCTAAACAAACCAGGGCTACTGAATTTTCCTAGGGCCATGTAAATCAGGCTGTTTTTTACAGTCTGTGCTTCTTTATCTGTATTATGTGGCTTCACTTTCTCACTGCAGTTCTCTGACATTGTCCCCTTTGTATAGATTGTGATGCACATAACAACAAAAACTTTTTTTTTTTTTGTCATCACATAATTGCAGCTTTTTTCACTGCAGAACACACAGTCATTCTCCCTTTCCTGTTTGTATTGCTGGTCATATCTGCCTCCACCCAGTAGCATGCACTTATCCCCACTGAATAGAACCCTCCTTTTTCCAGACCAAATCACTAGTGTGCAAAAATCCTTCTAAATCCTACATCTGTCCTCCAGCATGATAAAGCCTCCCAGTTTGGTATAATCATCAGTTATGTAAACACGTTTTCTGAACCATTACTGAGTTCATTAACATCCTTCTGACAACAGGCTGATTGTACCAGCTCCCTAAATAACTTAATCTACGTTGTTTTCCCTGTTTACTGAAAGAATATAATATTAAAACCATGTCAAAAATCTTACTAAAGTGACATCCAACATGACCTTCAATGTTTCTCTTCCACTGATGATTCCTCTTACTTTGTTGCAGGAGAGATTAGATTTGACGTCTCTTGTTCTTGACAAAGCTGTGCTGGTTGTTACTTGTTGTGTTACAACTGCTTAAGGACGGCTTGTTTACTTGCTCTAGGATCTTTTGTGGGTGCTGAGATTAAATAGATTGGTACATAATTTCATATTTCCTCCTTTCCTTTGTTACTCTTTGTTCCTTTCTGTCCTGTAGTATTCCTTCACTGTAAATTATCAACAATAACCACTAGTAACTGAGACTTCATCATCCAGTCCTTTAAATCCAGCTGATGGAAAAGCATCAAATTTTGTTTGAATAATTTCTCACTTGGTCTTTTGACAGTCAAATCTGTTTTCCCCTTTATCAATAATGCCACACACACACATATATAGATAAATAAAAATATTTGCAAAAATATTAAGAAATTTGGCTTTCTCAGTGTTGTCTGTTAAAAACTTTCCAGTTCTTCTTGACACTGGCATAATTCATTTGCTTGATTCTTTTCCATTTCTGGTAATGTACTTACAATTATTTCATGTTAGCCCAAATATCCCTTGCGAGTTGTGTTTCATTTTCTGCTGCCTTTTCTGACTCTATTGCTGCATGATCAGGCTACACTTTTGTAACTCCTCCAAGAAATCTGACCCAGCTTCTCTTTTCTGGATGCTTCATTCCTATCCGAGGTTCAGAAAGGGCTTGTGACAGCCAGGCTGATCTTTAACTCTGCCCATTACCTCTTCTGCACAAATAGTTCACTTATACTCTTATTTCTTTGAGGAACTGCCAGTTCTCTTAAACATTTTTTTTTGCCTGCATCAACCTCCCAGAACATCACATGGACACACTGTACGGGTTCATTGGAGCCTAATTCCATGAGATGTCTTGGTTTTGTTTTGATGTTGTTGCTTCTTTTTAAAATCACAGAATCTCCCAGCAAAAAAACTGTGAAGCCATCTATATATGTATGTATAAATATACAGATATATGTATACATACATACTTATATGTACACACACACGTTTGTCTCTCTCTTTGTGAAGAACATTGAGAATTTAAAAAACGCCTGTTTTTTCTGACCCAAATATTTCAGTTTAATACCTACAAAAGAAAATGAAAGATGATGGATGAGCCACCAGAAAACAAGCATTGTGCTGGAAAATGGAAGCAGTCAAGATTTGTTATTCCTTTTCTAATAATCCTGTAAAGAAATTTTTTGCTTTACTTCAGCTGTATCTTGTAGCTGAAGACACATGTGAAGGCATTATAGATCTATTTGAGCCCTGGATAAGAAAAGAATGTTAAAAGTTTTCTTCTATTCTGCTCTTTTTACTGGTGATGTCTTTGTGATCTTGCACACATTTATTCTTATGTCAATTGTTTATTCTATTCCATTGCATGAGGGGTCTAAAATGCAGGATTATTGTTGGCTGGGCTTCCTGATTTCAACCTCTTGGGACAATTACGAGCAGGAATAGGACTGCACCAGTTCCCATCTGACAGGCTCTGCAGTGGTGCAGTGTCCCACTGGCTCACAGGGAACACATTCCTCAGATCTTATATCCAGCACTGGCTTGGATTTAAAGAATATCTTTAAAATATGTTTTCGTTTTCTTTGTGTCTCACAGGGACTTATTCTGTGACACGGCATATTTCTGTATCTGTCTCTATGATGAACATAATCTCTCATTTTCCTGAAAAAGTTCAATATGACAGAATGGGGAAAATATTTCAAATTAAGCAGCACTCATCTGCATTGGTGATGAGCATAACACACTTCACTATAAAGATTTTCTATAAGCATATTTCAGTATTTGTCTTTCTCTTGTGTATTTTCATCACTTGGATTAGCATATTTTTACTTATTTCCCTCATGTTATCGAAACATTAAATATTTATAATTACAGCAAGGGCTCGTTTTCCTTCTTTCCAAAGAACCATTTACTGCTTATGAGAGTGCTTAACATAAATTGTTAGTAGTAATTTGCAGTATATGCAGGAAACTAAAGTGGGTTATATGAATTTCACTTTCATATAGAAGAGTTAGAGGGGGGTTGGGTATATATTTGGGGTTTCTTTTTCGCGGGCTTTGTGGTTTGGGCTTTTTTTTTTCATTAAAGGAACTCTTAGAATCGCATTCTCATGACCTCAGATTAATTTCGAATTTAAAATTTCAATTTGAAATCATGTTAAATAGCGAATATGAAACTTGGGCACAACCCCCAACCCCCGAACGTTGGTAGTATTTAAGACACGATTTTTTTATCAGTTATACTTATGCCTACATCTCTCCTGGGGTCTGAATTAAACCCCCCAAACCTCACACTATGGGAGTGCGCCCTTCTAAAAACCTAAGGCAGCATTTCCTGGCCATTTTACGGTTTTCATCGCCGTGGATCTCTGCTAATTGTGGCAACTGTGTAACAGCAGTGATGCGCCGATTTTAACGCGCATGTTACGCGCTGTAAGTGGTTACGGAGGCGGTGCGGTCCCTGTGCCCCGCTGCGCACAGCCTCGCACAGGGCACCCTCAGACGCCCCCGCCACCGACTCCTCTCGCCTTTTCCAGGCGTTCGCCGCACACACCGGAGTCTCCCACACCAACACCTGCCACGGCGCGGGATTTCCCCCTTCACAGGGCGGTCCCGCTCCTCGGGCGCAGGAGCCACCGCCGCCCCTCAGTCCCCGTTCCCCCACCGCCCCCGCCGCAGGTGCGGGTCGGGTCGGAGTCGTGTCTGTGTCGGTGGTAGCTGTCCCCGGACGATCGCGGGGCCCCGGGCGCGTCCCTGCCCCGGGTGGCACCGCCCCGGACCCGGCGGGCGGAAGGGGGGGGGNGCTGGTGCTGGGAGCGGGATCCCGCCGGGAGAGCGGGACGCGCCTCGGGAGCCGGCGGAGGGTCCGGGGTCCGGTGGGGACAGCGCCGGGCGGGGGGCGATGCGCTGCGGGCGCTGTTCGCGATTTCCTTGCGGTTACACCGCGTGTGTGGGTCGCCGACTTACAGGGGTGTCTTGGACGGGGAGTCGTGTTTTTTGGACGGTCCGAGGAAAGTAGCTGAAGTATGGGAAGTTGTGTTCGCGCTATGTTGTGCATCATCCTTGTCTTTAGCTGTTGGGACAGCCTGCGAAACACAGTGCAGCGCTGTAGTAATTAAATCTGTATTCAGGTTAAATTTGATGCTCAGTTGTTCTTTAGGAGCGGAGACACGCTTTAAGTATTACTGCAATTTAGTTGAAGTCTTTCCCAACAGTTATTTTCTGTTTCTCACTTATTAATTAGGCTATGGGAAGTAGCCAGAAATAATTCTAAACCTAAAAGGTTTAATGAAGAGGTGAAACACTGATATCCTATTGAATTCTAGTCATGCAAACCTCGCTTCTGACTTGTGCATATTCTAGCTAATGTAGACGTGATTAAAACTTAAAAAGCATAGACTTTGTTGATGTGACAGTAGGTTTTCAGAGTGTGCCGTTTCTGACTGGGAAACAGCTCTTCGAGTTTGACTGGTTATGAATCTGTTATTGTTCAGAGTAGCAGTCTCAAGCTTTTGGATTTTTAAAGCATCGATACTGCACCTTTCTCTTTGGAAGTGGCAGAGAAAAGCGGTGGGTGAGGCTGCGGGTCCGGTACCTGCAGCACATGGAGCAGGAGTGTCGGGAAGGCATTTGCCGTGTTGCGGTCGGGTTTTAGGCTGTGTTGGAGTAAGTAGGGGAGTGAATGTCTTGGGGATTTACCAGTTCTCCACTGAGCCCACGACAACCCCCCGCCCACGGGAGAGCTCTCGCTGGCACAGCCGGGCTGGGAGCTCGGGCGGGGGGAGCGTGTCATAAAATGTAAGTACTGTTTGAGGGTGATATTGATGTAAAGAAAAAGCACATCGGAGACTTCTGTTGGGACTTTAGGGGAAGTTTCACAGCAGTACAAGCGGGAGGCAGCAGGAAACTGTGTGTGGTGTAACTGAGGCTGAGACCGGGAAGTGTTTGTACGGCTTTTAACTTTAACGTGGTCTGGTCTGGAATATGAAAGCAATGTTTGCTGATTTTATTTGAAACTCAGCTGATTGAATTGATGCTCTAGTTTCCTATTTGGTGTAAACAGATAGCAATGTTTGTGTAATATCTTTCAGGTTGCTTGGTATTTTCTGTTTTTATAGTAATGTTCAGATTTGGCAAAAACAAATGTGGGCTTCTCATGGTGTGTTACAGCTGCAAATATAAATTACTTTCACACCAATTAGAAGCTGTGTAGATATGCAAACATAACATAATTACATTGTTCTTACTATTCAGCCGTAAGTGTTGATCTTGATATGGGAAGTTTAGGAAACGAGCAACAACGGTCCCTTAAAATATTTTTCCTCGGACTTTGTACGTTCCTACTTGGAATGTGCAGGGTTTTTTTCCCCCCTTTGCTGTGACTGTCCTTGCTGCAGGTAGTGTGCTCTCCTAGGGCAGAGGCTTTGTTTTCTGGAGTAGCTGTTTGAGTTCAAAAGAGTCATTTTGCGGTTGTGAAATTGGTAGTACTGAGTAAGTATTAGTTCCATTACCTGCCTAAAATTTGTGTGTATGAAACAACGATGCAGTTTTACTTGAGAGAATGTGAAGAAAACCCTAAGAAGACACAGGTAACTGCTCCTGCCCATTGTACAAGGATGTCTTTTGCTGTTTTCTTAATATTCCAGTGGGATCATGAGCTGTGAGCGAGTCCTCTCTACTCCCTTTTCTGAGGGAATGTATGGGGAGAAATGAAGTCCTCAGCAATTATTGCTGATATTAAATAGTGTCACTAACAGGGAACAACATTTTCATTAACTGCTCAGGACACTGATGCTGCCCTTTTTATTTATATACACCTACCTCGAACAAGGGTGTGTGAAATACACAGTTATTCTTTCGTGTTTTAAGATAATCTTTAGAAATACCATTTGACAGTCTGCTGTGGTATTTTCTAAGTGTAGCTGTAGAACAAATGACAGGTAGGGACCAGAACGCTGCTGCAGGCAGTGCCTCAGGGAGGTGGTTAACCAGCTTTGTGACCTCCACATCTGCAGGGCATCTGAAGTTCTGTTCATTCCCATTTGAAAGAAGTAGCCTTGGGCACCCAGCCTTAGTGCCAATTACTTCTCCTAGAGATTAAAATCTTAAACGTAAAGGACTATACCGTTTGTGTTCTTTAAAGTGTAAGACCTGCAACATAAATTGCTCAGAACTCTGGGGCTTTTCTGGGGTGTGGGAAGAGCCAGAAAAGCCCATATAAAGTTGTCAAGGCTTAATAGAGCAGTGTGTAAATATGGGGCAATGGAAATGATAAATGGAAGATTATTTTTGCTTGACTGTTACAGGTGTTTTCATTATATGTACTAGTCCCTCTGTTTTTGCAGATCCCTCTGATTTGCATTTTGGTTCAATGTAATTTTAAGTTCCAGAATATTTGTTAACATTCTAATACAATTTGGTTAATAATTCTTTTTTACTTTGTGTTTCTGGTATGTGACAGTCCTGTTCTTAATACAATTTGTAAGGCTTCTTGGAAGACTTTTAAGGTCGAAATGCTTATAATTCAGTGGTAGCAAGCTTTGATATTAGTTATATGTTGTTAAGATTATTTTTGCATTGTAATAATGACTGATAATGGTGTGTGTAAGCTGCTTTACTTACTGTTTCTAAGTGGAGAGGAAATTAATTTGTTTGAGGTAGAGCCTCTAAAAATGGGAACAGTTCAGTCCCTAAGTGAGCTGTAGTTCTTTTTAAGAGTATGTTTCAGTGTAAGTACAGTTTCTGTACCTTCATGCACCTGCCAGCTGCCTTGCCCTGTGTGGGCAGTGAGGGCTGAGGGTGTGTACCCTGCCCATGGAGCAGCAACACATGATTTTGGGAGTGACCAGCCCAGTCCAGGTGTGTTTGTAAACTCTCCACATTGACTTAAACTTGTGTTCCGTATCTGTGATCTCTTCAAGTAGATTGCTGTCTTTTAGGGTTGGGAGGGTGGCTGCAGGACCTGAACCAGCAGTGAGCAGCCTCCCCTGTTATCTGCAGCAGGTGTGCACAGAGAGTAAATGGTCATGATGACTTTCAGAGGTACTTTTATCTCTTCCTTGTTAATCTTTCTGCTTGGCCAACAAGGACCAAGACCTGGAGGGAAGTCAGGAGTTGCTTGACAATCATTCAGAAAGCAGAAGCTGTCTCTACCAGTCACTTTTATCTCTTTAATTTGGGCTTGCTGTGGTGTTTTCTTGTGTCTACAATGGGCATTGGGCACAGGTAGACAGAACCAAACCATTTCTAGTAGAAGGGATATAGTTTGTTGTATCATTAGCACTGTGTGTGTGAAGGGATATACTGTGCGTATGTCCCCTTAGCAACTCTCCTCCCAAGATCTCTGTCACTAAATGTAATGGCTTTAGTTTCTATGTCCTTGGGATAAGACCAAAACTGTATTATTTTCTTATCTTGGACCTGAATTAAATATCCACTTCTTTGTAGTGTTAAGCTACATGTCCCTTTTATTTCAGCTGTGTAGATTCAGGACTGGTCACAGTTCTGGGCTTCAGCAAATGCACCTGCTTGTGGGTAGAGGTTGATCAGCTTGGATCCAAATTGGTGCAGTTTTAGTTTGTGCTTACTGTGCTTCTTGCATGTGCTCTCTTGCTTTTCTGAATTACCTGCAAAACCTAATATCAAAGTCTCTTTAAACCTTTAACAGAATTTTAGTGTGCTCTCTTTTGCTTTAGCTGTGTGATAGCCTTTCTGCTCCACAGCAAGGGTACTGTCGAGGTATCTTACGTCCAAACTAAACCTAGAATACATTTTTTTTTTCCCTTGTAAGAGTAAAGCTGTGTGCAGCTTAAACATAAGCAGGGTTTTGGACTGGTTTTTTTTTAACCCATACATGGGTTGATTTTCCCAATTTGTATCGTTACCATCTCAACCCAAGTAGGACATGGCATTAAAGGTAGATGTGCTGTTTAAATCATTTGGTTCTAGGTCTACAGCTTCACAAATCAGGTCAAATTCTATGTAAGATACCAAGGGAATTTAGTCTTTTCATAAAAGGGATGAACTTCTTTGATGAAAATCTATCCAAGTCAGTTGTCTTCTCAAGGTAATACGATACTCGTTTTAGCACAGGGCAAAGACGAGATTGAGCCTTTCATCCCCTGTAACATACTTGGGTTCAGGGAGCAGCTGAAGTTTATAAAACCTGTAAGAGAGTAGCACTGTTTTAATGAGGTGCATTCCTAAAATGAAGCCTGTACCATTATTTATGTACTGTGTGGAATCTATCAGAGATTAGTGCAGGGAGGTTCAGTGGAAGGAGTGCAATTCTTGGGGCACTTTGAAAAGCCCACTTAAAACGAACAGTTTGTAAAAGTGAGTCTTGTGCATGGAGGAATGTGAAAGGGTATCAGAGCTGCTAAATTTGGTGGAACTCTTTATTGTCACTATCATCTGTCAGGGACTCAGAGATTAAAAGGGCTGCCACATGTTTGATGGCACCTCCCTTGCCAAATCTCTTGTGTGTGCACCCTGCACTGAGGAGCTATAAACACACAGACAGTGGTTTTCTGGGAAGATCAGACGCTATGAGCTGGTTTTAATCCCCAAACGAGCAATGTTAGAGTTAGATGGAAAACTTTGAATGTGGCATGTAATTTTTTTTCAGCTTCTTGTAGGTACTTTTTACCTAGTTTGAATATTCCCCAGTGCTCAATGGCGTGAGCACTGAGTGGAGGAGAGAGGAGGGGTTTGCTGATCTCTGGAAGCAGCAGAAAGGGAGATGCTTTGCGTCTGTCCTGGGCTGGAGCCGCGTACAACCAGTGAGAGCTGTGAAATCCTGCTCAGGAAGAGGTGAAGGAGGTTGCTGTGTTACTGCGTTCACCTGTGGGTTTTGGGGTTGGTTTTTTTGCTTGGGTCTTTTTTCTTTAATGTAATTGGAAAGTTATCGTGGGGGGTGGGAATAGAGATACAGATTTGCTGTGAATGTTTCTGGTGCTTTGGCTCTTTTGTCTTCTTCCATTTTTGAGGAGTGAAGCAAATAGTTCAGCTGAGTATTTGCAGCTGTCTGATCTTTTGAGCGTTTAGGAGTTGTCGCATCTTTTATGGCCTCTAAGTGCTTTGTTGGCTTCAGAAATGTGTAACAGCACTGAATGGGCTTCAGAATAGCACATGGTGTGATTCTTGGGGCTGTCCTGTGCAGGGCTGGGAGTTGAACCTTGATAATCCTTGTGAGTCCCCTCCAACTCATGATATTCTGAGATTCTGTGGCAATGTTTGTCCCAGTCGATGGGCAGAAATTTTTGTTGGCCTCTGCATGAAGATCCCGTGTATGAGGGGACTAGAAAAGGCTTTTTCTTTTTGATGGGGACAGAGCACAGCTGTTGGCACCAGCAGCACAGGTGAGCTCAGTGCAGGGATGTGTCTGTGTACCTGGAAACTGCAAGCAGCTCTCTGGGGTTTTCTTTCTTTTAAATATTATCTGAAAAAGGGAGCTATCAGGAAATTGCTTAAGGATTTACTTAGTTCTGGTTGTTTTGGTTTTGTTCCCTGTCTGGACACCAGTACGTGCTAGTTATTCCATTATAGTATATTCCATTACATGTAGTTGTTCTGTTATAAAAGCCAGGGTTACACCGTGGAGTGTTGCAACAGTGGAAAAACGTGGTGAGGAAAGTTGTGTCTTTCTTAATGAACAGTGGCAGGGAGTCCCAGACAGCATTATGTTGTTTGGATTCTCAAGTGGGGAGGGAGAAACAGATCTTTTATGCACTGGAGGAGGATGGCAGCAGAAGTGTCTTGCTGCTGGCATTCAGTACAAGCAAGGAGAGACAAACATGTTTCTCTGATATAAGTTAACTTCACCTGGGGTGCTGGCAGCAGTTGGAGCCTTTGGAGAAATGTCTCAAAGCTGTTTTCTGTGCCTTCAATGAAAAAAATAAATTGTGCATCCTGTTTGACTATCACAGATTTCTGCATTAGACTGAAAGTGTTTGTGTTTCTCTGGATACTCTATTGAGAATAAAAAATCTGGACCACAGGGATGGATTTCCTGACTATATACACTGTGTGGGTAGGGCTCTGTTGGATCATATCTGACCCAAGCTTCCATACTTTCTTTTCCAGTTTGGAAGGAATGTAGGAGGAAGGAAACCAGAGTTGTTTAAAAGGATGAAAAAGTCCTTTTCCTCCATCCCACTTCTGCTTCTCTTTCTCCCTCTTGTCCCCTTCCACTCACACACTCTGACTGCTGCTGGTGGTGTTGCCTGTTGCTGGCTAAAGACAAGTGCAGAGGAGCTGTACAGGGATCTCCAGCTCCTGGGCATCTCTTGCTACCTTTGCAACAGCAATTTCTTTTCTCCTTTCCCTGCTGTATTTACACTGTGCTAAAAGAGTGATCAGTGCCTCACAGAACAAATAGTTTGAGACCTCTTTTCTGTATCAGTGGAGGCTGAGCTGAGGACAGAGGAGATGTTTCTGGGTGTAGAGAGAATTCCGTGCAGGTATGTAACTCTTACCCAGTGCTAATCCTATGAAATTTGCGGGGTGTTTTTTGGGTACATAATTTAACTCGTTTGCTTTATGAAAAACATTTGAGTTGGGCATTTGGACAAAGCCAGGTTGAATAATGATGATGATGATGATGAATGTTTTCAGGAAGAGTAGTCCAGGCTTGAAGGGGGAAGTGGAAAACAGCACAGAGGTTTCAGTGTTGCTGGATTCACCAAAATGTTTAAACAAATCGTCCAAGTCTTGTGCTACTGTAAATATGTACTAATAAACTCCTAAAACCGGCAGTTCTACTTGATAGAAATGAAAGCTGTATTTTTCTAATTTATTTGAATATAACATTAAAATACCCTTTCATGTGGGAAGACTGGCATTTTAAGAATATTTGAAGCTGTTAATGGCCAGGCAGCCGCTTTGCTGAACTGCTGACTTCACACATACCATTTCCTTTTTCAGGTTTTTACAACCCCACATCTTCTGACTTTTAAAGCAGGATGGGGAGGAAGGGAGAGAGGAAAGGAGGAGAAAAGCTATTTTCATTTTTTGCTGGTAGCCATAGAGCAGCTCTAAACTGCAATTTTTAAAATTCCTGTCAATTTAGTAAATGTTAAATCCATGTGACATAAATTGTTTCTGTTGTGTGTTGATACAAACTGTGCTGTTTAATTTGGAGACCTTACTTTTTTGATGTTCTCATTTATAAGTATTATTTCTTGTTTCAGGAATTTTTAGGACAAATCTTTGGTCTAAATCTTGTTAATGTTACTTTTTAAAACATACAATGCCTTACTCTGTGCTGAATAACAGGGTTAATAGGGTTTGAGAGTTTAGAGAGATTTTTGTAGTCTTGAAATGTATGACTTACTGTAATTACAGTTGCTCCTATTCTAAAGCAGGTCGTAAACTTACCTGGTGAGAGAGCAGAACATTTACAGGCAGTATTTTACTGCTGACAGCTTAAAGGTTTGTTTATGCTAATCACTTCATAAATAGTGTGCAGTACACTGCTGGTGACTTTCTGAGCACTTTTGCAAGTGCAGAAAAGTTCTGCTTGATGTTAAAGCAAATGACATTACAGAAATATATTTGTAAAGCACTAAGTACCCACTCTCTTCCTTTGACAACGTAAGAAATACTCGAGCTCGTTGTTGTGATGATATATAGGGCCAGCTAATGTTTGTTGTTCTGAAAGACCGTAAATATGACAGAAGTCTGTCTGTCCTACCTCTGCTTTTATTGACTAGAGGAGGTGTTCAGATACATCAGTTTATTAGACGTTCTGCCGTATGAGAACTTGAAACTTTAATTTCCTTTCCTTGAGAGAATCTCACGGGGTTTTTTTATACAGAGAATGTGAACTAAAAAGGATTCCAGCTTGGATCAAGTTTCTTGTGAGAACACCAACTGATTATGTATTTGTGTGCATAAATGAAAGAAGACCTGATGAAATGTTGTAAAATCATATCTGTGTAATACTAAATATTATCGAATTCGCAACTACAAAGCTGGTGTTACATTTTGTAAAGTTCTGATACGTTTGCATAAGTTTTTTCTTTTAGCCTTTGAGATCTTACTCTTCTATAATGATGCTGCAGTATCCTCTAAAAGGTGTAAAGTCTAAAAGGTATAATGTCATCTATATTATAGAAATAAGGAATTATATGCTGTTGTGTCTTGGAAATATGCTAGATGAGTCTGCTACTGGGTAACTTGATGAAAAGTAAGTTTTAAGTCTTGGAAATTTGGAAGTATAGTATTTTATTAAAAAACTCCTTTGAAGTTGTACTCTCTTTGTTTGCCTCTTTCCAGCCCCTTAAAGACCCGTGAAAATGGTACGAAGTAGAGTTTTTATTTAAGAGAGGACAGATAAGTAGATGATTGGGTTTAAGGAAAAGGTATGACAGATTCCTCAAGGAATACTTTGGCATAATGCAGTGAAGTCACTCTTTTGGGAAGTGACTGGTGCCTGTAGGTTCGTGTTACCCACGTGTGAAAGCTGGAGTGGGAACTGTGGCTGCTGGACTGTGTGTGGGTTCAGGGAAAAGGCTGCACAGGTCCTTTCCTGGAAGGGCTCCCTGCAGTTCCGGCAGCCACAAGCGGTGAGGAGGGATGGGAGGGTGGCCAGAAGCTGTAATTGAGGTCTCATATGTTTCTGAAGGTAATAGCTCGGGAATGCTGGTGGTGAAAGCAGGTGTTGGACTTGTACATAGGAAAGAGTTGGAGGAGAGCGTTTCTTAGCTTACACTGTACCTGTTTGCTCTGTATAACTAGTTTTGCTGCTCAAACTATTTCTAAGTCTTTCTCACCTTTGTATATGGAATTTTAATCTGGAAGCATCTGTAGAAGAAAAAGGGGCAGGTATAACTCGTTGTTCATATTAAGCCTGAAAAATGTCTGCCTTTTTTTCAAGCTACAATTAAGAACTTATTTGATGTTTCAGAGTTTTGTTAGATCCCTCCTCTGTGCTGTGTACTTGTGTAAAAGATTGGCCTCAGTCCTTGTCCAGCAGAGGCTTCCACTGTCCCTTCCCCAAGTGAGGACACTAGTGACGAGGTCAGAGTTACTGCACTTGTACCAGTGGTAGGGTCAGAAAAGCTGACAGACTCTAAAACTGGGGGTTCTTGTCTTACCTCACAAAACAAGGTGCACTGACAGAAAAACCTTAATCTTTTTGGTGGGGAATAAACCCCCAGTCTCCTGTTTGCTTAGGCTTCTTTTAAATGTTATGTTTATCTCTGTAATCCTCTGTGTGTTTTTATGAGCAGCCATGCTGTCAAGATAAACTTGCACTGGGAAGCCCTAAATATGCCTGATTTTTTTCCAGGACATTTGACTAATTTGAGTGCCTGGCTTACAGTGACAGGGATCATGGAGATGCATAGCAGGCAGTGATTGTGGTGTTTTCCACTGAACACGAGCTTCCTCCAAAATGCAGCAATACATGCCTTTTGAGTAATTCTTTCAAAATAAAAAGAGCAAAGTTAGGCAGGAAGAATGTTTCCCATCCTGTTTTCTGAGTGTTGTGTCCTGGCAGCGCAGAGAGGGTGAAGGCTGCTCTGCTGATGTCCTGCCCTCTGACAAAGGACGTGCACAGTGGGAGGTGGACAACAGATGTGATTTGGGGATTAACAATGAAAACTCGAGTAAAGAGTTAAAGGCAGATGAACGCTTTCCATCTTGATTTTTGAAGAAGTAACTGATGTAAGGGATGTTAATCAGAGGAAGACTAAAACAGTTCACAGGATGACTTGAGATGTAAGTGATGTAATGCACTTCATGAGTGTGGTGATCCTCTGAGTGCTCTTTGTGTTGATGATGAATCCAGTATTATCCCAGGTTCCTGGATTTTTCCCCCCCTTGTTTTTGCAGTTTCTTTAATTTACAGCAAACAGACAGACAGCAGACAGCAGAGCACTCAGTTGACCATTTTCTGTCTGTGACTGACAACCTCTGTGCTTCACTCAGTCTTTATAACCGTGGTTCTCATTCTGCTGCTTTGTGCAGCATAACACTCTTGTGCTTCAGCCTTGCCATTGCATTTCTTGGTTTGCTCATGTGTTCCTGTATTGTTTTCTTTCATTTTCACCTTCATTTATGGAAGCTGCTAATTAGTTTCTTAACCCCATCTTTCTCACTCAGCTTGCTTGCCAAGGTGCAGGTACAGGAATGCCCTGAGCTCTGTCCTTGCTCCATAATTTTGCCACGATGTCCCCTGAGGTGTTGCTCCGGTATTTGCTGGTGTTTTTCTTCTCTTCTGTGTTGGGTGTGCTGTAGGTTGAGCCAGGCTGGATGGAGAGTATGACCTGAGAGGAGACTGTCCTGGTTAGCAAAGGATGGAATCTCCTTGCCTTAAGGTTTGCCACTTCATTATATGAGTTGTTCCTTGGTCTGCCCCTGCTAAAGAAATTGTGCTTTGCTTCAGGCTGGCCTTGCTCTGTTCTGGAGGCAACTGGTTTTCATTTTGCTGTAGTTCAGCAGCATGTTGTGGTAGTTAGAGGCTCAGAAATAATCGTTCTTGGATGTTTTCTGTGACAAACAGCACAATCTCCGTGCTAATTTAATAGCAACTCTAAATTGAATACTTAGCTGTAGCTGAGTTTTAAGTAGCACCTCTCAAAAGAGCAATATATTGTGTTCCTGCAGTTGGAGTTGCCTCATTTCAAGAGGCATTTTCAGAACTTTCAGTTGTCTTATATTTTTAACAGGCTGGTGGGCACGCTGTAAAACAGGCTATCTGGTACAACCCAGGCTAATGAAAAGCTGGAATCCTTTTTATGTTCTGACAGACGCTCCGGTTGTGCTAAACTTGATGACTATCACTGCAGGGTTGGAATCTTTATTACTGCACCAAGTGCAATCTGGTACTTGGAACAAAAAGATAAAAACCATTCACTGTTTTAAAGTAATCTGTAAAAACAGTTACTTTGACTCTGCATCACCTTCCATGATTTATTACTTGCAGTGGAAAAGCTTTGAATTTTTGGGGGAGTCTATGCAAGTATCAAGTATTTCAAATTTATTTGATGGCTTAAAAAGATTTCTGTTCTTAATCCTGATGATTACTTATGCTATGAATGCTATTGTGTAGCAAAACCTGCTTATTTTATGGTAGTATTCAGTTTTATTTATGACCTCTTTCAAGTTTCAATCTGGAGAATTTTTGTTATGAGTGTCCAGCATGTGCACACACAACACACACTCTGAATTAATTCTTCAGTCACTGCTGTTTTAACAAAATGTATTTAATTAGTTTTAGCTGTGAGACTTGCACCGTGTAAAGTATTCATCGTGCAGTCCATCACCACAGAGTGCAAGTTCCTTGAAGTTCACTAAAATGTCAGTTTCAGGAAAATAGTAAGCTGTGTGATGCCTCTCTTGTTATACATAATATGTATGTGCATTTTATTTTTTTGTAGTGTAGGAGTAGAAGATTCAAGAAATTCCAAGTAGATAATTTCCTTTTCAATTACTCTTTCTTTTATGTAATACTGGAAGATGTATTTTCTAAAAAATATTACCTTTGGCAAATTTAATCTTGGAAAAAGTATGGACATGTTTAAATTAATAAATAAATCGGAAACTTTTGATGAT
This sequence comes from Neodrepanis coruscans, assembly GCA_013400695.1. Classification (NCBI taxonomy): domain Eukaryota; kingdom Metazoa; phylum Chordata; class Aves; order Passeriformes; family Philepittidae; genus Neodrepanis; species Neodrepanis coruscans. Next base: position 17,775 of record VYZS01064237.1, read on the forward strand.
GTCAGCTTTATAAACCTCATGGGCATTCCATGAAAGGAAATTACTCAAGAACGTAATTCAAAAATCTGAATGTATTTTTACCCATTATTACTTAAAAGTTAATGGAAAAGGATAATAAACTTGCTTGCTTTGTTGCTTCAAGGCTAAATGCTTCAAAGGAGCTTGACTTGAATAGAACACGAAGTTCACAAAACTAGATGCTGTAGTAGAAAACTACAGTTACGTACATAAAACTAGAAAGTTTGTTTTTGCTGTTTTACACGAGTTTAACTAGTCTGTCCCTTCCTGCTCCTGACCCTACTAGAATGTGGCTCACAGCTTTTGTCTGCAGTCAGCATTTCCCTGACAGGTTCTCTGTGCTCTGTTACGAGTCAGGGCAGGGGTATCAGGGAGCACTTGGGCCTTTGGGTAAGTTTTTTACATCAGTGTTTTGTGTCCTCCTCGAGCTGTCATTGTGCAAGGGAGTGTTTTACCCAAAGGTGTTTGAGCTGATGATTATTTAAAATCTGCAAGTGAGGCAGGATGAGTAGGTTACATATAATAGTTTTTCTTGCCCTTGTCAGTAGAGTTTCTTGGGGGGAAGAGGAATAATGCACATTTTATATCTTTCTTCGCATTAGAAACCGACAGAAAATGGAAAGCATTATTGCAATGAACTGTCTAAAACAACTAAATGAAAATGAAAATAAAACAACTAAATGAAAGCACTATGTACCCTCACTACTTGTATATAATTGTTGTTTACATGTTGCTCTTTACACGTAGTTTGTTCAACATTTACACCTTAAAATCAGCAAGATAATTATACACCAGTACGAAAACATCATCCTTTCCAGAAGAAAACCCCCAAGTTCCAACAACAGCCTCCCCTCTAACTTGTTGTATTACTGCTCCACAGGAAACTGTTGTGCTGAAAGGAAGAATTAACTGGTCTTTCAACTTCAGCCTTTTTATTGTCAGAGGGGAGATCACAGAAGTGTTACCATGGGGAGAACAGCAGTTAAAGGTAAGTCCTGGTAGCTTTAATCCAAGAGAAGGAAAATGGGGAACCTGCTAAATTCTCTTTTTGAAGCTGGAGTGATATTAGTTGACAGTTACTACATTATGAGATTAAAAAGATAGTTTGTTGCATGCATACATTGTTGCGTGAATACAGATAAATTCAAACTTCACATTGTTATACAATAAGTAAGCTAAATTTGCTTGTTCTGGAGTTCCACAAATTCAACCAAATCCATTCTGTCCTGTGACAGCCTTGAAACGATCATTCTACTCTGAAACTGAAGAATGTTTTCTAGATGAGTTGTTAAAACATAGGACTTTATTCTGTAACTGCATAAAATTTCGCAGGACGATAACTGAGCAGTATAGGGGGTCACATTTTATCACAATGATTGACATCAACAGCTGTTTCTTGAAAATGAAATCAACATTTTAAAAGAAATTAATCCACAATTACACAGTGTACACAAAGATATGATTTCTGCCATGTCATGTCTGCAGATATTAGTTGTGAGTTATGTGCTAAAACAGAGTGAGACTTAAAGAAGAAACAAGTGTTTGGGCTGGTGAAACAAAGAGAATGTGAAGAGAGAAAGCCCCACTGAAATCAGGTTGCTGCTGCTTTCAGAGCTTTCAGATTGGTGGTCCTCCCTCATAAAGGGCTGCTAACACTTCTGTGCTTTTCTTGAGCTTTCCACCTTCAGCCCAAGCTGCTTTATGTGCCTGTGTATTCTCTTGGTAAATAATTGTCTTTTTCTATAATAGATTTTCTGTACTGGCAGGAACCATCCGTTTAATTGTTGCACCAAGAGTTTATGGAGGAAGTCTGTCCTTGCCTCTTGTAGGTTTTCTGCATGGCTGTTGTCTAAAGATACTCAGAGACTCTCTGTTCCAGGCAGATAACAATCACACTAGGGGAGCAAAAAAGAAGGGAAAGGAGAAATTTCATATTCACTTGTCTTGATATCCTCAACTGTGCTCACTGAGGCTTGGTGCCTCAGTAGCTAAAAGGTGCTCACAATCCTATGTGGAAGGGAGTGTGAAGAAGGCCCCTTTCTGAGCAATTGTGAGTCTTGGACTTGTCTTAGTAAACTTCATCTGAAGGTGAGTAACTGTGTGGCACAGGGAAAGTTTCTGTCACCCCAAGGTACTGTCATCTATCTGGAAGAGACGAGGGATTTCTTTGAGGAGAGTGGTATCCTGCCATGTTTGGAGCACCCAGCAGAGTTGAGGGCTTTGTGGCTGAGAGACAGCAGCAGAAATCTTGAAAGCATGACAGTGAACTTTGTTTTCCCCACACTGCGGCAAGCAAATAGCAGATCTTAGAAGACGGCACATGGCTCCTCAAGTAGCACATCATTCTGTGATAGAAACTGTTACTCTCAGGAGATGTGATTCTTGCCATCCCTCAGACAAAGCAATCATTCTGTTTGTTGGAAAGTTAACTCTTCTAGAAAGAAGTGTTGAAGAGTTGCAAAGCATCTTGGGCTTGAAGCTGGAGTTCAGCACAGGAGTTTATAAGAGGAAATACACATTTGTCACCAGGATTATCCTTACCAGAGCTTTACCACTGTCTTCTCTAATTTGGTTTCTTTTTGATATTCACAAGTTGGTCAAGATAGCTTTGTCTTTTTTCTTCTTTGTCTCTAATTTCTTGCGTGATAGATGTGGTTGCTCTTGCCTGTCTTCTATTAAGTAATCTAATCAACAGAATTCTGTGGTTACAGATAGGATAGGAGTAATGTAAACACATGGAGTTTTGAATTGGTAAGCAGAAAGCACTATGTAAAATAGCTTTAA
>VYZS01064239.1:18168-70449 GCA_013400695.1 Neodrepanis coruscans
GACCACAACTTGCCGGGCTGAATTCCCCAAGCGGATCGTGCCCGGGAGGCGGAGGGGCGGCGGAGGCGGCTATCCGCTGGGCCCGCGCCGGCCGGTCATGGCTCGGACCACCGTGCCCGGCTCGGGCCCTCCCCAAACCCCAGGGCTCGGCCGGGGCGCCCAGGACAGCGGCACAGGCAGGGCGGTAGCATGGCTGCACAGCCTGCTGCAGTGCAGCTCCTGCTGCTTCATAGGGCCGAGCAGGTGGGGGGGGGGGAAACGGCTGTTTTTTACTTTCGGGTTTCTAACCCTATGACATGAGTGTATGTATATATTTCTAACAATTCCTTCCCTGTGCTTGTGGAGAATGATCATTCTTCTCTGTTTGCTTGCCATTTGTTTCTCGTTTAGACAAAATAATACATTTTTTTTCCTTAACACTTTTCTCAAAAGGTAGAAAATAAAATGCTCCAGTCCTTCATAAATTATTTTTTTCTGCCCTCCTTCCCCCAGCCCAGTCAGTTGCAAGTGGAATGGTGTATGTTGTCAGATACGCAGCAAAAGCAGATGTACATAACCCAGAACCTAATAAAACAACTAGAAATCTGTGTGCCCTCCTGGTCTGCAATCCTTCAACAGGCTCCCTTCATTAAACATAAAGCCATGTGTTTCTTAAAACAGATCACATCCCTGGTGCTACAGTGTGATATGTGTTGCTCTCACTGTATTTAATGTTTTTTTTTTTTAATTTATAGCAGTACAATTTTTATTCTTACAAGGGTCTTTGAAAAAGTACCCCTCCTACAAAAAAACAAAAGGGCAATACTGATATCCATGAAAGCTGTAAACTATTTAAAATTGATCTAAGCAGCAGTACTTGCAATTAACCTTGACAGTTCAGCTTTATTCCTGGCAGTGTCTGCAGCTATGCCTTACTTCTTCAGGCATTTTAGCTGCCCAGATGAAAATCCCAGTTAAGTTTGGTGGCTCTGGTGGTAGTGTTCTGGATTTACATCAGGGTACCCATGAGCAGAATTTAGCAGTGGGTTTCCTGCATGCTCTGGCTGCCTAGACTACGTTTCCATGGCACAGGCAGTGATGGAGCACCCAGGAGGACTGACAAGTCACATAGATCTTCTATTTGCATTCTGTCAGCTTGCCCCAGCTCCGGTGTTTCTATTTCACCACTGTTTTAAAGCAAAGGCTAAAGGGGTTATGGCCTTTAGCTGGTATTCAGGCTTTTAACAGCGCTGGTGAGTAGAGGACACCAATGGAGTTTATATTTGATTAAAGAATGAATTGTTGCAAGCAGGGAGAGAAAACTAAGCTCTCTTGTAGAACAGGCTTGTATCTTGCAATTTGGATATTTTTAACAATAAAAACAGCTCTTTAAAAACAAGTGTGATGGATTATATGCACTAATTTTTTTTTATTATTTTAAGGTAAAAACACTGTATAAAACTGCACATGTAATTCAGGGAGGGATGGGAGATAAAATACATTGTACTTCATTACAAATGTTGCTTTTCATTTACAAGCACATGACAATGGCTTTCTACTAGCTGAACTCTGTCTGGTTTTCTACACACAGCCCTCCTAATAATATCTCAGTGGGAGAAAATTTCTGCTGAATTAAATGATCACAGCCAGATTGATTCAAATGGTGTCTTGATCTTCTGCACAAATGTAACATTTGCCCCACTGTTACAAAAATATCTGCAGTGTTTATTAATCTAATAAATTTATGAATTACAAAAACCCACATAAATGAAAAAGGTCACTAATTAGCTACAGAACTGAAAAGTGAAAATACTTACTGCAGACCAAGGTTCAGTTATGCTGACATGAGCATGAAGTAATTTTACTGAAGTCCATGCTGTTACCTCAGACTTTCCCCTGTGTCTACAATCAGAATTTAGTGCAGTTTGCCTAATTATCTTTTATCTGGGCTTAGTTTCAGCTCAGTGACACTTCTCCACCTTGCAACCAATCCTTTGGCTTCTGTGAAAGCCAGTTTTGTTGAGAACAGTGCCATTTTGGTTTCCATTTAAAAAGAATTAAAGATCCAATTATGCAAATTCATTTTAAAAGCTTTATCGCCAGTCTTCTGGGAGAAAGGTTGTTGCACAAAGATTGCAACAGACTTAAAAAAAAGTGTTCTTTGGCTTTGAAATGCATCCTGGCTTGACACCATCCTCTACCTCCTGTCATGCGGCTGGCAGCTGAGTGGGAGACTTTGGGCAGTTCAGGGACCTGACCTTCAGTAGCTCTGTGAAGCCGCCACCATCAGGCAGGGCACCCCTGTTCTTCTGTAAAAAAAAAGCTGGGCTTCACTCATGACAGGGGAGTGGGGAGTGACAGAGGAAGGCAGAGACATGTACTGAGGTATGATATAAGAGCCCCCAGAGCCCCCAGGCACATGGGGGTGACCACTGGGCTTTGTGTTTTGGCTGTGAGACTCAGAGGTTGAATCTCTGCCCTCTTCTCCTGAGGATTGAACAAGGGGCACTGAAAGGAAGCAATTACTTTGGAACAAGGTGGAGTTTAACTCAGGAAAAGCATGTTCAATTGTGAGCCTATATTATTTAGGCTTTAGAAATTATATACTGCAAATATTAAGGCAAGATGGAAAAGAGCAGGGACACGCTAAAATAATACTTCCAAGTACCCTGTGCCTGAATTGATGAGCAGAGTTACCTACCCTGACAGGATAGGTAAGGTAGGTCTGACAGGGGAAAATGTTCACATGGAAATGCAAAGCTCAGAAACTGGCTGGAAGGAAGCACAGACTGTGAAAGAAGCTCTCACACTTCCTTGTGCTCCCCTTCTGTGTATCCAGCGTCATCCTAACAGTACATGAAAGCTGCTCAAGTAGCAGTAGAGTTCTCCTCAGTTGTTCTAGCAGGGTGTGGTAAATCATAGGTTACTGAGGACAAATGGACATCGGCATTAAGCATCCATATCATGGAAACTATAAAAACCACACAGCTGATGGAGTGAGGAAACCAAAGGTGGGCAGGTTCAGCTGTGGGTTGCACACTGTGGATATGCAGCCCCTTGCAGAGCCCTAGAGGAGGTGATGGGGACCTCCCTGGGTTGAGCATGAAGACGAGATTACTCATCAAGAGCTGTGCTGCAAAACTGTAAGTGGAAATTAAACTTTCGGGAGTTCACGTGTCTTCTATACTTAGCCTGGAAGAGAGGGGAGAGGGGTGCGATGCCTTTGTGGCAAAAGGAACAGGAGCAGCAGCAACCAAAATATGCTCTCTATATCTGCAGAAAACCTTTGCTGCACTGTGGCTCACTGTGATGATCTCAGCAGTCAACAAAGGGCTCACTTTCTCACATGGCATTTGGTGATCCCATCACACACTCATCAGGCAACTATTCCTCAGCTTTTGGAAAAAAGCCTGAGCTGCTCAGGAAAATGGTTACTTGCAGCAGCTCAGTAAACGGTTAACATACTGAGCTACACAAGAGTGGGGACGGTGATCCTGGCCAGTGTGACAAGGACCATGCTGGCAAAACCTTCACCGATCTCCCCACCTGCTCATTAACAAGTCAATGGTCGGCAAGTGATAAAGGAAGACTGACTAGCAGAGAGGACTAATAAAAAATTACTTGTGGAATTATTCTGTTCACAGAAATTTTCCCTCATAGGATAAATCAAAGGGTAAAAAAAGCAGCAGGATTTGACAAATTTGCTGCTGCTGAGAACACTACACTTGAAATGCTTCTCAAAAATGGGATGCTCTTGCCCTTCTTTCTCTGGATGTTGAGTGTTGGGTAAACCTATGGAGTTACTCTGGTTATTTTATATAGATGTGAATGAAAAGATTTTGAGGCCGCTACAATATTATGTGTGTTTCAAGTAAGCTAAGGCTTTTAGAATGGAAAGTCCCTCCTTTTGAGTTTTTCCTTTCTATCAATTCCTATAGAGGGGCAGCAAAGAGAAGAAAAATATGTATTTACATGGACCTGTAACACTCAAGCATAAAAGATTTAGCAGCATTTTCAGAAAGAATGACTCTGGCTGTCCTTTCAAAATGTTGCTTTACATACACTATCATGCTCTGCAGACGACTGCTGTGATAGACAACTACAACTGCTGTAGTAATAATCCTCAAGACCCTACATAATGTTTAAAGAAAAAGATACTCAGGAGCACCTTCTGCTGAGATCACTGAATGCAATACTGCAAGGGAAATCCAATCCAGCCATGGTGCTTCTGGAAGGTTTGGGGCAGAGGCAGTATAAATATTTTTTAATTGGTTCCCTTTTTGGAAAGGAAAAGAGTTTCCAGAAAGCAAGGGATGTTGCAGGGAGAACAGGAAGCTCTACATAAGAAGTATCAATGCCACAGAGGCTGTTGCCTCAATGAGCATCCCCACTGGTTCACTGATAAAGCCATTTAATATACTCGGTATTCTGCTTAGCTGACTGAAGACGTGATGGGAGGGTAGGGTCTCTGATGAGCTGCAGTGTTTCCAATTGACAGCAGCTCTGTCTGTGTCTGGAAGCAGTAGTCATGCCCCCAGAGGTCTGAGTGCAAAGCCAAGCATTGCTTGGACTCCTCTATTACTAGTGTTATTCACACTCCTGAAGATACTACTAAATGTCTTTCCAGTTGTTCATTCAGAGGACTAAAAAATTGCTCTGATTATAATTAAATATATTCCACCATGAGTTAAGAATCAAGACTTAGGAATTTACAGGGTTATAAGGTAAATCAAAAAATCTCTTATTTACAAATCCCTGCTCCTGTTGGTCAAGTTCGTACAGAATTCCCATTACAGCTGGTGGCAGGTAGCTCCCAATGCAGAAGTTATGAATCAGACTCCAGTGCACTAGGCACTCCCGTGGGACAGCTTGCTAAATATTTCTTCCCACGAAACAATTGAATTGCCTAAAACAGGAATCAACACTGTGTAAATTCTGGCCCGTGCAAAGCTGAAACTTAAGGCATTGAGAATACTCAAGACACCCCATGGAGATTTGGGCTTTCTCAAAGTTGAGCAAGGCCGGAGACTGAAGCTGAAAAATTAAGAAGCCATTTGATTCACCTGAAAGTTTTTGCCCTTGTCCTTATTTTGGCTTGACTGAAGTTAATGCTAAATTGTGGCAGCCAGAGCACCAGGGCCAGTCAGGATCCACTTTGCTCAATACAAAATGAGTGAGCAGAAAGGATAGGGTCAGGGCAAACTGAAGTGGAACACTGGAAGTCCAGAAAATTAAGCTGATCAAGCACAAAGGGAGTCAATTTTTTTCTGAACATCGTTGGCACAAGCCAGTAAGGGCTTCAAACAGAGGAGAGCTTCCATTCTCTCATATTCCTTTCAGGATATACTGTAGATGAGCAAATCAGTCATTCATCAGTGCTTCCTCCCCTGGTGTTGATGGCTTTTGTTGATTTTTTGGGGGTGTTGGGTTTTGGTTTTCCTTTTTTTTCTTCCTTTTGCATTTCTGCTCAAACATCGCAACCATTAAAACCAACTCCAGCACAGCATGTTCGGAAGTGGTTTGAATATTCTGAAGATCAAAGGGAGATGCTGCCCAGTGTTTGATGTACACTTGTTTTTAATTCAAGGTCAAAGAAACTGCAAAAGCAAGGATGTACAGAATGGCCCCTATTGAAAATGTATCTGGGAGGTGAAAGGAGAGACATTCCTCCTTAGAACCCCATAACACTATACGGTCTTCCTAGTATTAATCTTTTTTGCTGATGGGATGTGGAGGAGATTTTATACAGTGGTGCAAAATGAAAATCTATCGCAGGAGGAGAGAGTGCTGCAATCCCAGAGGGACTCTTATGTTCAAAACAAAATACAACAATGGAGTTAATTAGCATTGCATGGTTCACAAAATCCCCTCGAGGGGATCTTTCTCTGTTCTAAATCATCACTTGTATGTGAGATGGAAAAGCTCCCACTGAGCAGGCCCCTTCCACAAACTTTTAATAGATATTACCACGCTTTTTCATCATTTGCCATTGGCTTTGAGAAAGGTAACAGCTGAGCCAGGCTATTCGGCTGCATTAACCAGCTGCATGTTAATACAGAAATACTATCCTGCTCCTCCCTTCTGCCTGCAAACCACCCTGCCCCCCAACAAGTTAACCCCTTCCTGCTACATATTTCTCATCCACTGTGACACAGGTAGGTCCACAATTAAGCAATGGAGGACCTCACTATGAATATTTGAACTCCACCTGTGTGCAAATGAAGTCGTTCAAACCAGATCTTCAACCCACTGTGTCCCCATCCATTTGAAGGGATAGATCTTGCACCAAATGACTCTGTACAGCCCAGTGCCAGGGAGGAGGGCAAAAGCTAAAGAGGAAGGACCTGGTCCCGGGAACCCCATGGAAATTAAATCCATGCCTCCCACCTCTGACATCTGTGAGTAGTCTCAAAGACTGTTGGCTCAAGATTCCCAGCAAACCCAGATATATCCTCACCGAAATGCCCTGCACCCACAGAGCAAAATTTCCAGTGAGTACAAATGTTGGAGATAGTCTGATCTGCTCCCTCATAGCACTCCTGGTTTGACTGGCCTTCAGTCATCCTCCTGCACTCTTTTGTGTTGTGCCAAAACTGATCCGTACCTGCATTTTCTTACACCATTTGCAATCATGTTGGCCAGATAACCAAGTCTGTGTTGCAGTGCTGGCTTGCACTCAAGTGCAGTTCCCTCACAACTGCAAACTGCTGGAATCAGTGGCAAAGCTCTACTGTGAACATGACTACACTGCCTGATGCACCGCCTCACCGCTGATCTCACATCAACTTGTCACCCGGGGAGAGCCAGGAAGCCCCAAAGAAATTCAGCAACACAGCAATCATTGCTAAAAGACACAGATAATGAATTGTAATGAATAGCAGGAACATGTCAGGGCACCTTGTAACTCTCAATCGAGAGTTTGGAGCTGAAGAGTTTTGTAAAAAAAAAAAAAATCAGATTCTGGCAGGGGTTGTGCTACCTGCCAAATTCTAATGGGCAAGAAGGGATTTTGTCATGGATCACTCCTCCTAAACATTTTTTTATTATGATTGCCCCAGGTTAGTCAAGACTGCTGAAGACTTTGAGACTGGCATGGTATCTGGTAAGACCTAACCATACAATTCTAGTGTGCCAGGGGGAAGCACTGGATCTGTTTATCTTAGCTAAGTATATTGCTCTTCTCTTCTCACCTGCCCAGGGTCTCATGGAACTGCCTCAGAAGCTGGGCCCCAAGAGCATCTCTGCTTGTAAGCAAGGATCCCCCTGCAACACAGGAGGGAAAGATGCATGGAGAAGGCAGACTGTGCATGAGCAGTCCAGGGCGAGGGACTTCTGTAGTACATTTTTTTAGCATTTTCATTTAAATGGCAGTGCAACTGATGTGAAAAGGAAGGTGAAGAGTGGTGATCAACTCAAACAAGCAACAGGATAACAGAAACCATCTTCCTCCAGCTGTGGCTAAACTATCACCCACCCCAAACCTTCTTCTCCTCCCTTTCCTGACTCTCACATGGCACACTGCAGTGACACAGTGCCATCTTCCCTTTTCACACACTTACAGTAAGCAACCTAGGGCAAGAGGAAATAGTTAAGCACACCACTGCCTTGGGAATCTTCTGTTGGCCTCCCACTGCTCTTCCACCACTGCTGTCACCTGCTTTTCACCCTTTCCTTTTTTTGTGCCCATTATGTTAGTCCCCCATTTCTCTCACTGCAGTAACCTGTACATTTTGGCCAACCACCTCTGTCCCACTCTTGGCACGCTCACCATCTAATGGTGACAAAGTCCATGAATGCTGGATGCCATTTACATTTGTTACTCTTTTACTCTTGCTGAGAGATGCTCTGAGATCACAACCTTGTGGCGCTTGTAGCACTGATGACATATGTACTCATAGCTCTTTATAGTATGTCCCCAAGCATTTTATCACAGCACATGAGATGTTTCACAGTATTCTATCTAAGCACTGTTCCTGGCCCAGAGCCTAGGCATTTGAACAGTAAACTCCTTTTAGGACTTTTGTGCATAGAGATAGTGAGGCAAGAAACAGAGGATATAATTAACCACTAAAATTCCTCACAGTCATTGCAAAATGCCAACAGACTCTGTTCATCTTTACAGAGAATATAAAGTGGAACTTAAACACTGATCTCTGTTCCTGTTCTAACAGAGTTAATCTCAGATGTAAGAGGCAGGGGCAGTTTCAATTTTTCTGTGTGCCCTTTCATTCTTTTTTGGGAATCTGTTGTGGAGTAGTTTATGATGCTCAGCCTGCCTTAGTGCAGACCAGCAAAACCTTTTGAAGATGTGATCTGCCTTATTGAAACTCAGCCTAGATTCTAGGAACAATTCATGAAAGAGGCTCAAATCTTAAGGACCTGCTGTACAGACAACATTCTGCTGTATGGTAGAGTGTAACTGCAACCCATTGCGGCCATCCCACAACAAGGCTACATGCAGGTTTCCTTGTTCCTTGTTAATGTATTTTCCTGGTTCACCATAATTCAGATTGTTCGCTCAGGGAGCTTTTCATGGCCACTTTTCCTGTTGATTTAGTTTCCATGGGAGAAAATATGAGGAAACCTGCAGTGTAGGAAAGCCTGAAGTGACTACCTCCACTTCTGGATTTGCTTACTTACAGAATAATCCTGAAACAACCAGCAAAAAATAAATCCTAATCTAAAGGCCTGCAGCAAGAGCTACTAAGAATCTGTATAGGGCTAGTCCCATGAAACACACCAGGATGCTGAAAGGTTCAGATAGTGTCTAACCATTTTGAATTGCTCCCAGAGGAAAGTTAAAGCCCTATTGTTTGAAATTCTTAAAACTGTCAACTGGGAAATTCCCTGTAGAAAACAGACCTGCATTGACTAGTTCTCCAGTGGCTTTTCCATCTTCAGCTCCTTTGATTTATGTGCTCATAAATGCCTTTGTGTTCAATTACTTACCTGTAAGACTCGCCTATGGCTGGCATCCAAGAACACCATAGTGAAGTTGCATTGGGCTGTTCTTATTGGTTTCCCATTGTATCTTTCCTGCCAGAATTTGGATCCAAGAGCAAATATAGACCAGATGCAACGTATTCTCTTCAGACTAGAACACAGCCTTTTCCTGTAGGGACATCCATGCATGCATGCATCCATGCATGCATGCATCCATCCGTCCGTCCATCCATCCATCCATCCATCCATCCATCCATCCATCCATCCATTCAGGTGAGGGCTGAGACATGACATGCCCTGTCCTTGCCAGCTGCTATCAGAGTGTCTTCCCTTGCTGCACCTTGCTCAGGCTCAGTCCTGCTCATGGCTTTAATCCTGCTCTATTTCATTTAAAGGTGACTGCATCAGGAGAAACAGAACTACCCTGGGGCAGTACTGGTCTGAACTCAGAATCATTTCCCTACAGCCACAGCCTTTTTGGAATATTTACTTCAGGATGAAGTTTTACTTTAAAATAGCATATAAGAGAATTATTTGTTAGCGCAACTCTGTTCCATGTAAGCATGCTCAAAGGTCTTTGCCATGTATACAGCAGTACATTTGCATATCAGAAGATTTCACATAGCTTCTCAAGTTACTGTACCTGCCTAACTGCTTACAATTGCCACAGTAACATTGCGGGGGTGGGGGGAAAGCCTTTACAAATGCTTCACCTGACAAATCACATTCTTAAGCAGAAGAAGAACAATTCCTTTCTCTAAGAAAGATGTTTTCCATGAGGGCAGAATCAGTACACTAGCTACAATACTGGAATGTCAGATGTTTATTGAGTCAGCAAAGGAGATATAAAAAAGAACTGGCAGCGCTCTGCAAATCACTTTGATTTTTAGTACTGACTCTACTATGATAAACAGTAAATAATGTAAATAGCAAAGGTGTTCTCATTCACAGACATATGAAATGGGAAGTCAAAATCCTTTTTTTTCCTTGTGATAAGAAATCTTTTGAAACCCTCTGATGCCATTTCTTATTCCATCAGTATCACATTAACTTGATATGTTGCTGTTAAACAGCTGCACTTAAATACATCAAATGGATTAATGCTGGCACTTTATCAGGTACAGTTTCTGTTTCTGTAAGACATCTCTAGACATATAGAAACTACTTAAAATGAGAAAGGAAGGTTCTCCTCCGCTGATTTAGAGAACTGTGAGTAACTGGCTGATATTTCTTGAACATCCTGATTAGTGCCAGGCTGGTCACAGCTATGACAGGGCAGATAAGTTAAGTGGGCTTTGAAAATCGCTCTAAGTGACATGAGTTAGAGCAGCTTCGAAGTGCTCTCAGCTGTATGACAAAGCAAGCAGAGGCACCATGTGGAAGAGCCTACACACACATCCAAGCTAGCTGCAGTTTTGCCAGGCATAACTCAACCGAAGGTGAAATATGAACTCAGTGAGCTGTCTTGCATTGGCTTTGTTTATCTGGTATTGCTGTATGTAAATCCTCAGCTTGGAGGAAAATAAAGGAAAGTAGCTGCTCTCAAGAGAGAGTAATTTCATCACTGATAAAAGAAAGACTAAAAGAAGTGAGTCACTGGGAGCCATTTACAGGATAGGAAATAAATACAGTGTAGTCACTTGTTATTTATTTTAGTACCAAAAGTAAGAATGAAAGCTTTTCTCTGTTCTAGTCTCATTGCTGGTTTCTCCCTTGAGCATCCAGCAGTTTACCTCTGTAGGATGAGCCATTTCACAGGCAGGCAGGCAGGCAGGCTTCCTTTCCCTTCCTACTGCTCTGGGATTCATGTGATTCCTACCTTAAATATATGACTCTGCTCAAATAACCAGCTTGTGGGCCAGGGCCTTCCTCCCCCTGCTCTCTAGGAATGTCACTAAATCACTGCCAGCCCTGGCACGAAGCCTGGCTCTGATTGTGTCATCTTGGTCTTGTGTCATAAGCCACTGGGGCCACAGCAAGGTCAGGGGCTTTCTGATGAAACAGGAAAAGTTTCTTCAAAAGGAAAACCGAACCCAAGAAAATAAGGTCTTTCCATCTCCAGACTGATTTTCAGCACCCTTCCTCCTTGTGCAGGAAGTTAGCAATTTCCTCCCCCTTCAGCTGTTGCTGACACATGGCTGGATATCTTCCAACCTCCTCTGTGCACATTGTTCTGCGACTGTTTGTCTTAGCAAAGTGCAGAGCCAGCCGCACCTTGCAATTAATAAATACATGTCAACACTCAGTGCAAGCCCGATTATTATCATTACCCCAGAATTAGAGGGCTGGCACAGACAGTGAGCCACTCGAAGGCCTGATCCTGACAGGTGCTCAGTGCTCTTCATTTCCATTGGCAGCAAGCAGAAGCAGAAGTCAGGAGGCAATTACAGGACGCTGCTATACAAGGGGTGATATTTTATTTAGTCTCAAATTCTAAAAGAGATTATTCCTGTCAATAGAGAGGAGTAAAGAAAAATTAATAGCTAGGGGCCATCCCCTCAACGGCTGTAAAATAATGCCACTCACTTAACAGCAATGGATCATTGCAGATCTACATCAGCTCAGAATCTGGTGCTTGCAAACATGAAACGGAGATTTATAAAAGGAAATTAATAACAATGAAAGCTAACCTAAAAGGTGAATACATATGCAAGGATTCCTATGCTGCTTACAGTGCAGCTGTGTGGGGCTTGAGTTGAATTTTTAATTCATCTTGACCCTCACAGGTCAGAGAACTCCCTATTTTATGCTTGAAGCAGAGCCCCCCTGGAGCCAGGGTCACAGCGACGTACCTGTGGAGGGAGAATCTGAATCCTCAGGCTTGATTATGATTTGCACTAATGCCTCTTTTCACTGGAAGTGCTGTGACATTTACCTAACACCTTGGGCACTGCTAGAACGATAAAGAAACCATGGGAGGTGATCTTGAAAGGAGATTAGTTCCCTGAAAATACAGACATGACATATTTTTAAGGTATCTCCACTCTAAAAATATAACTTCAGGCTAAGTCCTCAGCATTCCTTGATTTCAAGAGTTCAGCATTGCTCCTACACCAACACTTTGTAGAATTTGTTGAAGTGCCCAACTAGTCTTCACATACCTTTGTAATTTGAGGAATTCTGCCACCCCAGCAAGCCCAGGATCAGGCTGTTCAGCAGGATTTGGCTACATGTTAAAGAACAGGTGGCTTTCTCCAAACTGCTGTGTCAGAAAGGTTGAGAATTGGGCTAGAAGGCTGGAAATAAGAAAGGCCTTGACAGACAGCGGTAGCCTGGAGTACTGT
This sequence comes from Neodrepanis coruscans, assembly GCA_013400695.1. Lineage (NCBI taxonomy): Eukaryota > Metazoa > Chordata > Aves > Passeriformes > Philepittidae > Neodrepanis > Neodrepanis coruscans. The sequence continues at coordinate 30,375 of VYZS01064239.1, forward strand.
CAGATGTGGTGAAGCTTCTAAAAGTGCACAGGAAAAGGTGCTTGCTGCCATTTACTCTTTTCCAAATCTGTTGGTCCAAGTATCCTTGCACCATTTAGAGCAAGAGAAGAGCTGGAGTGGGCAATGGTGCACTGACTTGAATTGAGAGAAATCTAAGAAATATGCAAAGACTTCTAAAACAACTGCCTTGAAGGAGGCCGCCTGCCAAAACCCAAAACAGCCCTAGGCCTGGAAACTGCCACTTGAATAAAACAGAAGTATCAGCTCCTCCTAGAACTGCAATTAGTAGAGCAGGAGTTACTCCAACTTCCTCTGCTCCTTCTAATGTATCCTGCAGACACTGATATAATATCAAGGCCCATTGCTACATGATAAACAGCAAAACAGGTGAACTGTGCCCTTCAGTGAGCTAAAGTCAAGCATGTTCAGGTGCAGAAGGCAATGCTGAAGGGTTATACTGTGGTTAGATAGGACTCTCTGTTGAGTCATGTGACACTAGAGTTTCTAGAGCCTGGTCCTGCCTGAGGAACTTGGAGAAGAACCAGACTTGTCGTGGTTTTACCACTAGGAAACGTGGTACTGACAAGAGAGGTCTGATAGAAGCCACACACACCCCAAAAAAAGAAACAAACAAATAACAAGATTTATTTTACACACACAGAAAACCAACAATAAAGTGCAAAGACAGACAAGTTAAGCTCTTCTGGGTCCTGCAGCCAAATGGGAAAACTCTAGGGTAGCGCCAGGTTCTCTGCCAGAGTTCCTGAAAAGGCACCGGGACAATTAGAAAAACCGCGACCGCCCTCCCTCCTTTCCCCGGGAAAAAAATACCACTGCTGATGGAAAGATGTGGTCCTCAATCCATGCCACTGCCGCTGAAGTCACCAATCGGCCCGCGCAAAGGGCAGGACTCGGCGCGGAGGCACGTAGAGATGTGACCCTGACCAGCTCCGGCAGAGGAAGAGAAAGATGGCAGCCCTGCTCGCCTTTTTATAGGGGACCAATCTTTGTGCATGCACAGGTGCCCCCCGGCCGACTTGCCCTTTCGGATTGGATGGTCAGCACCTGGGAACTACCCTTTGTGGGGCTCCACGCATGTGTGCGGAGCGCCGAGCCCCAGACCGGAATTGCAGGTACCCCATGGCCCCACGTGGCGTCCTGGGTGGTCCTGGTACTGCCCCCCAGGCCACCCTGACCTGCGCCAGCCCCGGCCGCCCATTCGGCACATCACCCTGCAGCCCAGAACTCCTGGGCTCAAGCGATCCACCGGGCTCAGCCTCTCTGGCAGCTGGGACTACAGGCACGCGTCACCGGCCACCCTGGCATGCGGTCCGGCCGTGTGGCAGCCCCCCCAGCCCCAGCGAGACCCACCGCCCGGGGCTATAACACCCGCCACCACTCATGCGGCACCGGGCCCCCCCCCTCCCCCACGCCGGGGGTGGGGAGGAAAGGGAAAAAAAAACACTTTTAGCTTCAACCTACAACAAGACCCCTCTGTCAGCTGTGGACCTGATGCTTTGCCTCCATTCATATCCTCAGCTTGTTCAATATTGATTTGAGAAAGTTTTGAATTTGACTCACCATGGATAGTTGTTATTACTGTTATCTATCATGATTACTGTGGAAATCAGATCCTTCATTAGACATTGTTAATTCATCTTTTCATTTTCCATGGTCACACACATAACTTAGTATCAGTGGTCCCTTCTATGTAACAATACCAAGAAATTATTTTTCCTACTGTGAAATTCCACGGTGAAAATTGTTGTCATGGTACAAGACTATTTTAAGTCATGGACCCACAATTTCCAAGCCCCATACCACTGTTAGAAAAGGCTTCTGAGAACCAATACTGCCTCTTGCTGCTTATAGCACCATCTATTCTTCTTTTAATCTTCTCCAGACAAAAGGCACCCTTTTCTTAAATTCTTTTTTACTTTTGTTTTCTGTTCATACATTACATGGTGGAGTTATATTCTGTAGTAGAGTGGATTTGGTGGCTGTGCATGTCTTGTGGTAATGGGAATAGCACTATTATTTTTAAGAGGGAGCTTCTTTACTCTTCTGTGGTAAGGCAACAAGAACAGCCATAGCTGTGAGTTCCTTCATGTCTCTATGCTAAGTTGCTTGTGGCTGAAGTTAGCTGATTTGTTACTTGCGTCCTTTAACGAGAAGGATTTCCCCTAAAACTGTATTTGTACAGCTGAAATTCCCCATGGTGCCTTCCTGCTTCTCAGTCACCTGGTCTTCAGCAAGAAATTGTGTTCTTTCTGAAAACAGGAGGAGGAGGAACTGCCTTATGGGGCATACAGAAAGCATGTCTGCTGCAAATACTGCATGGCTCTATTTTGATCACTACTACATTGCCCGATACAGACACAGTGTTTCTGTCTGGGAAGTGGGATATCTGCATCCATCTCAGCACTGCTTTCTGGGACTTTTCCTGACCCTTTGCCTTGGTGTCTCCATTTGAAGAACCTGCACTGGGTCTCAGAGCCACTGGCTTTAAGACCTTGTTTGTGCATTTTGACTACAGGAGCTCATTAAATGAGCTGATTAAAAGCCTAGATCTTCAAAGGTATTTAGGCGCCTAAATCGGGTTAAGCCTATTTGATCCCAGTGGTGTTAGGTACCCCCGTGTTTTTAAGGAACTGTGTATACTGTCCTGGTTTTGGAGGAGGACAAAGAGGGGGGAAGAAGGAAGAGGTATTTTTTGAAAATTGTGCATAAAAAGACTGAATACTGAAAACAAAATGTTAAACTCTGAATTACAGATCTAAAGGCTATAGAATTATAAAGAATAAATCGTGGAAAGAAAATTAATATTTTCCACATTTCTTCTAGCTTCTCAAAATATACTGGAGCAAACCACACATTTTGCAATACTGATATGCCTTTTTCATCTTATTTGTTCCTTTTCCTCATGGCTAGTGTGTCGCTGACCCTCAGCCTGTTCAGGCAAGGACTGTGCTCTCCTTCATGTCTGTAAAGTGTTCAGTAGACCCTGGGCAATAAGAATACACCTTTCAAAAAGAGCCAGCTAGTGCAAGGATTTACACTGTCCATACAACAGGAAGAACACAGGAAGAGTGTATTGATTCCTTGGTATTTGTTATTCGTCTTACGTGCTGGTGAGCTGGTTTCAGTTCCTTTTCCTGATAACTGCTGGGCTCCAGCTTCAGTTGTGATAGGCTCCAATGATTATCTGAATTTCAGGAGGACTGCTGTGGCTGTTTCTGGGCAGTACTCATTCCTTCATGTGGGAATCAGTCTACTTCCCAGGCCCAATCACATATCAGAAACCCACTTGTCCTGTCAGGAAGGAGCTGAGCCACTAATGGTGGCGGTTTGTCCTGAGAACTCTGTTGCTGCAGCTCAGAGGGCTGGAGTTGCTGGCTGCTGAGGGATGCAGTGTGGAGAGGGGTTGCCATCGCTCACCTGTGTGACTCTGTGTGACTGCTCTGACAAAGCTCAGCACCTAAGAAAGTACATACTATATACACTGGCAGACATAAATATGTGTGAGTTATTATCTTTCATGAAAAAATATTTTATGAAAATAAATTTAATAAAAATATTTATGAAAACATATCTTTTATTAACAGAGATGCTTGTTACTGCAGTCTCTGTACGGACATGAAGCCTGCAGGTAAAAACAACAGCTCCCAGCTTCCTGAAAACAGATTTCCTCCTTTTGCCAGGCCATGTCTGACCAAAAATGGCTTCTCACTCTTCACTGCAAGAAGGCAAAGCAGTTCCCACAGAGTCTGTTGAAGCTGAGCTGGAGGAAGGGATGATTAAGACATGAGTGGGGAAGCTCTGCTCATGAGGCATTCCCAGCAAGGCTGACGATGGGACTTCTGCCCATGAACCCTGAGGCAGCAGCTGCCTTCCCTGGACCTCTGGAGACACTGGGAGAATTTCCTCTTCAGCTATTTTCAGGCAGCATCTGCATCTTTCACCAGCCATGGATGCCACGAGGCATGGTGCCAAAAAATCAGCAGCTTGGCAGCTTCTCTACATGGACTCAAGAAATATATTCTGGATTAGCTGTACCATCTGCTTCTCACAGGTGTTTATCCGGGAGGATGGGGGAGGAGAAGGGCACCTGAGGGCACCAGAATCCAACAGAAAGTATCTTATAGGGCAATACACATTGTAGCAGCTGGTGCTGATGGAGGAAGAAAAAGGAGGAAGAACAGATACTAATTCCTACCTTGGAAAGATTTAAAAAATTTACTGCCCAATTTCACTGAATCTGGCCAAATCTGAGTCCTTACTCCTTGGTCTGCTGCAGGGGGACAGGGGAGGTTTGGAGTAAGAATCCCCAGGAAGATTCCCCAGGAATCTACTGAAGCAAGGGAAGCATTTTCCTGGGTAAGCTTGAAGAAGAACAATGTGACGTGTGCCTTGTTTTGGGATAAGTGGAAGTTGGACTAAACATCCAGGCCACAGGCTTCAGATTTTTGTCAGCTATGACAAAATAGCTGCTGTTACTCAGGAGATACCACAAAGGTCTCATCTCTCCTTTACTTATTCATGGTGAGTCATTAATATTTTCCTGGAACTGGAACTCTACTGGTTCTCACAGAAATACAAAGACACATCTATAAACAAAGATCTTATTTGTGAGAAGATATAACCCTGATGGTAATGAATGGTTTGCTTTCCACTGCACTACAGAAACACAATTTCCTGCCTCTCGCATTTGTGGCAGCAGTCTCTGCATAGGCTGCCCACACTAGCCACACCAGCACCTGCCACCTGCCTCATCTCTGGGGACAGCTGTGGGTCAGCAGGTGCTGGAGCTGCGAGGCTCCAGCCACCTGCAAGGCTCCATGTACCACCCATCAAAGGAGGGTGAGTGGCCTGCTTTAAAACTTCTTTTTCATCTATTGCAAGGAATTGATTCCCACTGAAGCAGGAAAACTAAGGCAGGAGGGCATTTCTGCTGTTTGGAGCTCTGGTTAGGGCTAACACTAGGTAGATCTGGCCCAGATCTTGCCTGCTACGTGTTCCTGTTGTCATCCTTGCTGTGGGTCTTGGAAGTCATGAAAGAAGTGAGGAAAGCCATCACCACTTCTTTCTCTGCCTCCTGGACCACTGCCCCAACACCTCCTTTAAAACCTGCAGAAGTTGCAGAGATAGCTGAGCTTCCCACAGTGACACCTCCAATTCTATTGTTTCCAGAACTGTTCACAGGAACAGGTCCACCTTGCAGCAGCTACTCTTCAAGACATAAGGCTGTGCAAGTCATGACGGAATTGCACATAGGAAAAGAAAAATAAATCCACTCTCAGCTTTTAATCTACAAGCTGTTGCTACACAAGAAGGCAGCATAGAGCTGGTGTGAGGAAAGAGATTGTTGTTTTGTGTGGTTACCAGATAAACACTGATAACACATAGAATTGCAGCTGACCTTATGATACCATATTGCTGTTTATATTTTCTTTAAAGTACAGAAAGCTGTGTTGTCTAATGCAAACAAGACTGGCAGTGGAGAAACAAGTTCAGAGCACCTCCAGCAGCAAGGCTGATGACTGCAATATCACCTTTCAGCCACTGCTCTCCCGTTCTGTCCGCTATCGTCTGGATCGTATACTGTCTATGTCATTTGACTGTAAAATATGGCCTTTCATCATTAGACACATGGTTTCCTAATCCCCTGTCCTGAATCGCTGGGCTTTCTTCTCCTTTATCTCTGGAGCTGCAACACTCCTGCTACCAAGAGGTTCTCAGGAGGTATACGACGCCCACCTTTTTGGTGGGTCCCCCTCCATCAGTAGCACTGAAAACAAACAAGAGTCCTAATCCAAGCAATTTTAATTGAATACTCATGGGTATAAAGATAAGTAATAAGAAAAAATAAGGCTTTACTCTTTCCAACTAGATCAGGAAAACCTTGACTGGGTCTAGGGAGGCTCACATTGTACTCTTTGTACATCAGCCATCTATATTGCATAGGGTTCCAACAAGTTTTGTTTTCATTCAGCATACTAAATAGCATTACTGTTTATTTTCTAGTGTGGATTTTCTATTTTTGACATTATTCTTTTGTTCTCAGGCACAGAATAAAAATATACCAGATGCTAATGGCTGTTTATTTGGTATGTAGAAAGTGGGGAAATTAAGACTCAGAAATAGAATTGCAATGACTTGTAGCTAGTATAGGACAAAAGATATTGTCAGTTGCCCTGTATGTCTTACGATATATATACAATTCATTAAAGGCATTAATATCTTGGGGCACTTTGTCATCATTAATGCTGACTTTTTTGTGTCACTTATTTTTGGGATGAAGTGTTTAAGCAAAGTAAAGATCTTGGATGTAGAATGTTAGAGCCAACTGTACTTCTGCTAATTTCACTGGAAGTGTGAGACAAGGACGGAAGGAGGGAAGGAAGGAAGGAAGGAAGGAAGGAAGGAATCAGTGATGCAGTACTGCCTACAGGGAATATTCTCTCAGCTTGGAATGATAAACTCTCAAATAGAGAGTAGATACTTTGGAGGGAGGGAAAGCTGCAGTAGAAAGGAAGAAGAATCCACCAAGTGGGAAGCTCACTGTGAAATAGAAAACCTGTGATGAGTCCCCTATCCTGCACTGGTATCTCCAGGTCATGCAGATAATGTCTCTTGAGTGTCTCTACTCCTTCTCCAGTTGTTCCTCACCTGACAGCCATCTTGTGAGTCTCTCAGATCTGATTGTAATGAGGTACCATATCGAGAGTGAGTTGAGTTAGATGTGAGAGACAGCAAGATAATATCTGCCTTTATTAGGGGACAGATACTGCCTTGAAAAGACAGGACATGAATCCCTGCTGTTAGGATACGAACAGAAGGATTATTAAATGAATGGGTGTCATAACAGAAATAATAACACTGACCTCTAGTTTTCATCAGTCTTAATGTTGTTCCCTCATTATAACAAACTATTTACCCTTTGGCCTCATTTCAGGCACATGGGAATCAGATTATTGCCTCATAAAACACAGGAGTAGTGAGATTATCAGTTAAGTAATGGTCCCAAACACACTGTTAGCACAGTGTCATGGACTGTTGCTATACAGCAGAGCAGTATAACCCCTTTCATGAGGGCACAGTCCCAGTAACGCAGGCAGTGGAGCAAGTAGAAATGTCACAGGGTGAGCGAGCACAACTTCTCATCCACCTTTGGAGCAGTGAATCCCCAGAATTTTATCCCTGCAACTTGTTAAACCTCAGAAACCTCATAGCAGTTTAAAAGTGACAGCTGCTGTGTCCATGCCAAATTGCTTTATCAGTTTAAGATAGCTGATTTTTCACACACACACCCTACCCCACCCCCTTGGTATTTGCTGATAAAATGTTTGCACACTGTTACATGGAGAAATATAGGGCACTCGGGTGGGTTGGGGGGGAAACAAAAAAAAAAAAGAAAGAAAAAAGACCTTGATGATTTAAGAGTTGGCATTTCAGAATGAGAATGTCAAGCAGTTTAGATCTTGTTGACGTTGAACCCTGGGGCTCTTCCTCCCTCCTTTTTCCTCATGTTTAAAGCAGGCAGAGTGATCCTATGCTAAGGGCATGTAGTCAGATACCTCTGCTGGGGATTCTTCTGACCAGCTTCAAGACACAGCAGTGACTAAAGTCCATGGAGACCAGGATCTGTGGATTTAATACCTGCATTGTCTACACTTTCATTTCTGCCATACGCTGGCCTCTCTCCTCCTCTGCATTCATTGTCGCTATTACATTTATCTGGGGAGAGAGACCATAGTAGGCTGCATATTTATTAATCATTCTTACCTGCTTCTCTTTTTGTTCTTTGCTCTTGTTCTTTTCTGTACAGGGAGACAGAAAGGCAGCTTCAGCATATCATTGCAGAAGTAGTTACACAGCGCTTTTTTTATCCACAGATCTCCAACTGCTTTACAAAGTTAAGTGCTAATATAACAATTATCATTCTTGTTTGTCAAACCAGGGAAGTGAGGCTAAGACAGAAGCCCAAGGGCACACATCAGGCCAGTGATACAGGGTGGGAGAGACATTACAGTTTCCATACAGCATGTTGGGTTTTATGCTATGTGTTTCTTAAACCAAGTAGCCTGGCTTAAGCCAAGGACTCTCTTGTCCTTAATCAGAGACCTTTTGATCAGCAGAAGCCTTCCTTGTTTTAAGTGGACAAGCCCATGCAGCATAGTATTATCTTCCCTGTAACAGCAAGGTTACTATCCTTTCAGCACATTACAAAACTCCTTCCCAACCACTGCTTCCTGTAGAGATTACTAGGCTGACAGGGTAAGCAGGCTGCAAAAGGTGCATAGGGATCAGGAAATGATGCAACAGGAGATTTAGAAGAGGTCACGAAACCCCCGACTGTTAGCAACTACCTCTAAACACCCCTTCCTCACAAAGCTGCAGGCCAGTCACCCTGGGTAGGCAGAGCCTTCTGCAATAAGACAGACAAAGCAGCAAAATTCTGATTTCCCTCAAAGTAGTGGTGTCTGTATAATATCACACTGCTCATTTCCAGATCTTGATTTCAGCTTTGTTTATCTTCTGAGAACAGTTATAAAAATAAAATCCAGATTTTTTTTTTTTTTTAATGCTGATGATGGGAGTCTGGATGTCTCAGGGATTAGGTAATGGGAGAGACAGTCTTTGGCTTGAAGTCACCCATTCAACTTTGGTCAGGTCAGCCGTGTGTTAGCATTTATATTGTCTGCTATCCCAAGTACTGAGAAGTTGGTGGTCCTATTCTGATGTTCAGCTCAGAAAGAACATTTCACTTTGAATGTGAAGAGGATTTATTAGCAACAGGACTGAGGAGTACACGAGCATGGAAAATTAAGCAGATGTGAAACTTCTGGGCTGTGCCAGGATTTCAGTTCTCTTCAAGGTGCTGTGGATAATATCACATAACTCTTGCAGGTAATAGATCCAAGGAAAAGCATTCAGTGCTATTAGTCTATCACCTTTTAAAAGTGCTGAATGTTAGTATTGTCTTCCTTTGTTAATTGAAACTTTCAGTAGATTCAAGATTTAACCAACACCTTTTTGGCTGACACCAGCATATGAATTTCACGTAATTTCGTATATTATTATCTCCATTGAAAATATTCTGTAGCTTCTTTTTCCCTCCTGGTATAAGTACAATATATGTACTGCAGTACTTGCAGCCACTGCCAGTGCCTTGGACAGTTGTGAGGGGAAATGTGAATTATAAGTGGATTTGAAAAAAAAGTCCTTTCCTTGATGGTACCTTTGTAACTGATTAGATTTGGTAATGGACTTGCAAATGAAGTTTAAACATTAATCTAAGAGCTCAATTAGGTAAGGTATTATGGTGCAGCAGAGATTTTCTCCGTTCCCCAAGCAAGTGAAAAAACCTTGGAAATTAAGACAAAATCATCTTCTCTTCTTTCTTGTCTTTTGAGAGGTTTAATAGAGGTTGTTACTGAATTAATGAAATACTATTGATTCATATATCCTTTCTAGTAAATGAAATGGAAGGGGATATCACTTATAGCTCCTAAGCAGTTTCATATTCCAACTGGCAACACCATTAGAGCCTCATAGGCCTGAAAATCCAAAAGTAAATCAGATCGATGTGGAGGTCACACCAGCAAGCCATCTGATATTTTGAATACACTCTTCAGATTTAACTTTGCAATGGGAGTCATAAAGAACATTTTTCTGTATCATCAAGTTACTGGACCCCATAATGTTTTCTCACAAAGGTACAGACTAAACTTGCACTTAACTGCATGTTTAAATGGGAATTAAGCATATCATTAAAGTGTGTGCTTAAATGTGTGCTCTAAATAGAAATGCTTTCCTGAATCCCGAATAAGGGCAAAGAGTAATTCCTTCCACTGCAGGCCTTGCGGGGTGGAATGCCATAACCTACATTATGCACGAGGTCAGATAGGACGGCTGCCTATAGCCATCCTGTGAATAGGACACATCGTTGATCAAATACCAACTTTCCAACTGGACTACGTCCAGCACAAGCAGGCAGTGTTTAGAATTATACAAAGGAAATAAAGACAGGCTGGGGTAATTAAACACAGGGGAGATTTTTTCCATTCACAAGACCTAGCCATCAGTGTTTTGAATAACTTGTCCTATTAAAAAGCTATCTTGCTAAAATATATTTGAACAATCCTTCATTCTGCTCATTCTATTAAGGTTGCTCTAAAATTATTCCACTGAGTATTGCCAGCAGCTTTGAGAACTTTAGCACACAACATTAAGGAGAAATGTATGAAGACTTGGCTAAAATAACACATGGTGTCTCTCTTAAAAGGCACTGCCAGGGCACTTTATACAGCTTTGCTTTTACTCTGCTTTGTTTATAATATTCCTTTGAGAAGTCTGAAAATTCTTCATTCTTCCCACTGTCATTTGATCCCTTACACTGTGCAAATAGATGTTGTCTTCAGTGGCAGTGGAAGAGAGCCTGACTCTCCTCTTAGGAGTCTCAACTTGCAGAGCCTGCTGCTCAGCAGTAAAGGTGTCCCAATAATTGTTCCCATGCATTTGTGTGGTGAAGGGAGCATCTAAAATGCAGAATCAGTAGTCCATATAAACTAATGACTGTGAAATTTTTAAATATAAACTCTTGCAATATAACACCTAATATCTGCACACAGGCATAAAAATGTCCTCACAGTACATAAACTCAGGAGATGTTGAGTTAAAGAACTCAATTGTCCACTGCAGTTTCCCACTACAAGAGCCCTCTTCAGTAAGCATCTTGCCCCTCATATACCTAGTGATGCCTTACAACAAAAGAATTCTTCAGCTACTGCAGGAAGAATAACCTGAGTGGGAGGACCGTTCTGCCAGCTGGGACCATTTGGCAGTGGATTGACAGCACTGATGGTAACTCGGGTATACAAGCCTCGTAGCGTCCGCTGGACTCATGCAGTGGAGTGAGCACCAAGCAACTCAGTGTAACCATCTCCAGTGTAACGTTTCCATCACGTATGTGCTTTCAGCCTGAGCTACACCACTTTGTATGTGTTAGAAGTCTTTGCTGGGTGGGAAGCAAAGAAGCTTCCCATTTGAAGCAGGGAATTGCTTGCCTCTTCCCCCATCTTCTTACACTCTAGTGCTTTTTGCAACACATTCATCATAGCTCCTTCCTCCCCCTCTCACTGTCATTTGGCTGCCTGAGGAACAGCAGCAATGTGGAGCCAAGTGACTATGTACCAATTCAGTTATCTCTGAGGTAGCACCAGCGGTCTGCCAGCTTTAATCACACAAAAAAATTAGTTTAGAAATGTGAGGCTTTTTATAAGCCCTAAGGACAGGTTCTCTTCTCATCTATGCTTGTGTCTATCAGGAGGATGTCTACAAAACCCAGTGAGACCTTATTTAAAGTGCAGTCTTAATCTCCCTCCAAGTCTCCAAACGAAGTGTAGATGCCACTATAGAACAGTTGCTTGCAAGCAGTTAAACAAAAGCTTGCTAAAGTAGTTCCTAGGACTAGCTATTAAAAAACTGCATCTATTATGTCAAGGGTTATCTCTGCTCCCACTGTTCTCTTTCCAGTTTCTCCACTGCCTCCTCACCCAAACCTGGAACTATCCAAAGTGAGAGTTGCAGGGTGCAGCATCCTCCTCTAGAAGAAAAATGTTAAATCCCAGCCCAAGAATGTCCCAGGAAGCAAAACTGAATTTCTTGAATTCAGGAAGAAAAACCATCCAGGGCAACTAAGATTTCACACTATTATGAGGTGGCAGTTAGGGGGATTTTTATCACACTTCTCAGATCTACTGAGAGCAAGTCTCTTTACCAGCATTACATCACCCGTCTCAAAAAGTAAAGGCAACAGCTGTTTAATAGCACTGTGTAACACTTCCTGACAGCTTATGACAAAATGGGAAGTGGAAATTGGACTTTCTTTTTCAAAGATCATTGCTACAATTTTACCTACCAATTCTCTCTAATGAATTGTTTGATTCAGCCCCAAGAGGACTTGCTTGAAGAACTGTTCTCGCAAAGAGAGCTTGTAAAAGCCCTTTTTGACAGTTTTTTTCCAGATTTGACAATTTCCTTGACATTAGACTCACTCCCTCCCCCTCTCACAAACCTGTGTATGAGTATTGCTCACTCTTTACTTTCCTTTCACCATCGTTCCTTGAAAAGAATCAAAAGCCTCTGTGCAAAGATCTCTCTGAAAGATTTGTACCCCAAACACAGTCGACTAAGATGAATATTTGGGGAAAGCCTGAAGTACTTTTGCAATCATTGCCCCTCAGTTGTGTTTTGAAGGGCTCATTGGATCTGACCTGTAACAGTTAACAGATATTTAAAGAGAAACAATGTCCTGTTTCACTAAAGCTCTGGGTTTTCAAAGTACATTAGCCCTTGTCTTGATCTGATGCTAATTTCCACTTTGATACATTCACAGTCATTTGGCCTCACCACAGTCTTGTCTCATGTGCTTCCTTTGAGTTAGCACTTCCTCTCAGAAATAGAGCTCAGACTTCTGCCTGCATTACAGGACCAAATAAATAGCCTCCCATGAAATGGAAGATTATGCCCATCCCTTGGCCCATTGTAAAAAGAAGGCAGCATGAATGATGAGTCAGATACTTCATGTGAGGTATTATGGAGCAGCTGATGTATGGTACTCTGCTAGCAGGGTCAAACGTATTTGAGCACTTTTCTATTTATGGGATGCCTCTGAGACAATGTAGTTGGGATTTATTTTAGAATATCTGATTCAGGACAAACTTATGCGGCTGATTTTTTTTTTATCCATACCTGTATTGTTGTTGTGCATGTGAGTGTGTGCATTTTTATGTGCATATATATATTGTAGGCACATTGCTTTGGCTAGCTGCTCTTCAGATTCAGACACAAAAATTCAACAGTTTCATAATTCACTACTCATATTCACAGACCTTTCCAGCCTCCTGAACCATAACCACTCTACATTTTGTAAGATCAGACGACAAGGACCGCTACTTTGTAACGGTGCCTCATAACTGTGAGTATTGAAGTTGGACATCATATTAGAGTGCAAAATTGCAGACAATAATCATGGCTCAAAGCATACCTCTGACATAAGTATAAATACTGCTCATTAAACATTACTGGAGAGGAATATAAAAATCTCACTGGTCACTTATTGAAGCAGTGAACAGCACAGCCAGAGCACCTGCTACAAAGAGCTCTCTACATCTTTATATAACATATGGCATCCAGCAATGAAGAATTAGTTTGTCTTAACCTACTTTTTGAGGAAAGATATAAGTTCCTGGGAAACCAAGTGTAAACCTCTCCAGAAGTGCTCAGCCTTGGGAACCTCAGCATCCTGTTTGAGACCTCGATAATTCTCCATATGACTGGAAAGCAGAGCTGCTTCCAGTAGCCAACACAGTNCTTTGGATAATTATATCAGTATGAAATCCATGTATAAACCAAGCCAAAGGCTTAGGATTCAAAATATGCATATTGGATGGTGTTAATTCACTGGAAGCAAATGAATACATTAAAAACCATAGTCCAGGCAAGATAAACCACACTTAAGCATTCTCTAGACTGATGAAATTGAAGCCTCACAGGCAAAGCCAGGCTTCAGTTCAGCAGTCATCGCCATGAAAGAAGGCAGGCAGTCATGTGTGGGTTCTGCCTGCACTCTGAGCCAGCCAGATGTGAGGCAGCCAAGAAGTTCTAGTGAAGCACGTGTACTGGATCCAGTGTGTCATATGTGCTCTTGATTAGTTTTCCATTTCCAGTCTTGGAAGACATTCTTATCCATATGTGGATTAATTGTGTCACATGCTCTTTTTGCAATCAAGAAGCAATATCAGCATTTTCCTGCAGCAGAAACCTCTTTACATTGAAAGTCTTTCAGGTCAGCATCTCCTCCTAGAGTGAAAATGGGGGAAAGAGAGGAGAAACAAGCTTACTAAAATGTTTCTTAGATTTAATTTTCTTACTGCAAGCTATGGACTTACAGCTAAAATAACAAAACTACAAATATCTCACAGGTAGCTCACACAGGGATCCTAAATTTCCACTGACCACATAAAAACTACTGGGTAGTAAGGGATGCTAAGTATTTACTATAGCTTCAGTAGTCAGCACTTTTGAAAATCAGGCCACTTGATATAGGCAGCTAAACAGGCATGTTGAAAATGGTTTGCCTTAATTAGTTCCCCAAAGTTATATAGATTATTAGAAAAATAACTAAAGAAGCATTTTTATTCAGGAGGCAAATTGTAATGCAGTGTTAAACTATTAAGTGTAATTTGCATGAAACATGGTGTGCACACACAACTCCCTCTGTTTGAACTTTACAGCCTTTCTATATAATATACTAGTAATAATTTTCCCCTTGCAATACTCGTTAGGTTTCTCTTGCTTTGGGGGATATTAAGTGAACTCTTTTGTAGGTAAAATGACAACTGCAAATGAATGGTAAGATTGTGTAACTGAGCGGATAAAATACTTTAAATTATGGCACTATGATAAAGACATCTCTGCAAAGGTTGCAAATCATTTTTCACTTTAAGGTCAGTGTTCATGATTCCACTAACATTTTTAGATAGGTTTAAGAATGAGGTTCATTCTGTTTAAATGTATCACAGGGCTGTATCTGTAGAAAGCTCTCTGTGCCTGCAGAGAACTCTGCTCCTATTCCACAGCAAGGGCAAGATACAAGCTTCTATCTGGGAAAGCTCGTCGGAAATTATTTAATTTGGCACTAAATATTTTGATCTACCTAGATTCTCTCTCCTTTAGCTCAAGAGGTAGGCTCTTTTTTATGAGTCGTAGGCTCAGCTTGCAGCAATAATGAGGGACATGACCTCACAGATAAAGAAGGGGATATTTTGCCTTAGAAAGCCATCTTATGAGAGATTGCTGGATATCAAATTTGGGAATTTTCATGGGATTGATACAGAAGAATTATGAAAGCACTTACAGAGGCTGTAAAATAAATCTCTCTCCAATGTATCACTACAATATTTGGAGACCAACTTTCTACAGGGCTGTCTGCACTAGCAAAAATACTGTCCATTTTAAAGATGAGCTCAGTTTCAGTGCTGCACCAGCAGGTTGTCCATGAGGGTAGGCAGGGCTTGGTCTTATCACCATGAAAACTTCTCTCATTACTGCTGTGGCCTAGCTCCATAAAAGCTGATGATAGTTTTATCTGGACAAATGCAACCTGAAAGCTGTGATTTCCTCTGCATCCTTAGGGAGAAACGTCTTTAGGAAGGTGCTTTGATGGGTTAGGAATTTTTCTCAGATTCTGCCTTCAGTTGACTTCTCAGAGAAAAGGTAAAAATAATAAAAGCAAAGGAAGAAAAATGTGGTGCCTCCCAGTTCAAGAGGAGTTTTTCAGAAAAGCATCCTAACTCTGTGAAGCTCAATGTTCACTTGGGCTGAATCTTGCATCAGGCTGATCAGGGTGTAGCAGAAAGTTTGTGCATGAATCCAAATTCTACACCTATTGCTCCATGTAAGAGCACAGACTTGAATACCCTTCTCTTGAATTTATACTGAAGAGACCTTGATCAGTCTTGTGATTTTATGATGAGACTGGTAGTTGATGCTTTTCTTCCACTGGCATGACATTGCTCCCTTCATGGTCTCCTAGCAGATATACAACTAAATTCAGTGCTAGTGTAAGTGGGCACAACCCTTGATACCTCAGCTGAACTGAGGAGCAGTAAACCTGCCCCAGTTTACCAGAAGAAAGGTGTTATTTACTACCCGCAGCATCTTACTCATCACTGCTAGCACCGTAAATATGTATTAAGATCCACCCTCTCCATCACTTCCTGGCAGCCACATTGCCTCTCAACTCTCCTTTAACTTAGTTTAATTCTCCATGCTAACCTGAACCGCAATATAAATACCACCTTTTCCCTTTTTCTGTGTTTCTTTTTTTGGAGGTTTTTTGATTTGGTGTTTTTGATTTTTTGGGTTTTTTTTTTTGTGGCAGGTGGGGGAGGAGGTCTTGAGAAGAGCCCTACGGACACCTCAGCCGCAATGGTGATTTTGCAGTGTTGCTAAATTAAGTCGCCGATTAAAGCCGACGCGCTGCGAGCTCCCCCTCCTGTCGCCGAGCCGGTCGCTCGGGGCGGCTCCAGCTCCGCAGCGGTGGTACCTACAGGAGGGCAGAAGGATGTTGAAGAGGGGCTAATCTTGAAGGAAAACTTCTCGTTGCCTCCAAGAGAGGTCTGGCATTGAAAAAACTGCCATGTCAGAAAGCAAAGCAGCTTTATGTTGAACACTAGAGCCTTCATGAACTAGGGTGATAAAATTGTCTGGCATGGAATAACACTAGTCTTTGCCAGGACATCACTTATTTTATTCAATTGCATCTTTAAGAAGGAAATACATGCTAAAATTACAAGAAAATCCCTTGTTCCTTTGCTACCTCTGTATCTTCCTTTGTAATGGTTTAACTCAAAGGGCTTGGGATATAAGAAGGAGAAAACAATTTTTCAGAGACCATAAGACTGTCTCTGTGGCACAGAAGAAAGTGAATACAAGACTAATGTTGAGAGAGGGCATCACATGCACTGTAGTCAAAACAATTTTGTGCAGGCTCTCCTTATCTGTGTGTCCTAGATGCAGTGTCTCCACACACAAGATAAGCAGAACCTTGCATAGTATACACTGGGCATAAGGGATGGGAGAGCCAGATCCAGAAGCACATTTGATGTGGATGCTGGTGAAGCAAATCTTCACACACAGCATCATGACAGCATTGTAAGAAGAAACGAAATTATCCAAGTGAAAGCTCTGCTGAGAAATCACCACCAGCCAGTGTTGCCTGCAATCACTCTAGGTTTACCCATGGGTCTGACATGGTTTAGAGCCCAATTACACAGTGAAGCTGAGCAGAATAAGTCCAGGAGTTTCCTTTCACTCCTTTACAGTGGCAGGGTGGGCTCTGGAGCAACAGTGAACCAATTGCTCAAGGTGTGTAGCTGTTTGCTTGTTTACAATCCACAGCCAACACTCATTTGGAGGGAGAGGTGAAAGGGAGAAATTGGAGATACGGCTAAAACAGAACAAGAGAAGCATCGTTTGGGGTGAAAGTGAACCCAAGCATAGGACAATTTCACCTGTGCCCTTCTGCCACTTCCCACTCCAGGCAGGCCCTGGAAGTGCATGGAAGATGGTCTAAGCCATTGAGCCAAGATGGAGAGGAGACAGGGACAATGACACACTGGATAGGAGGCTGGGGAGACAGGCTCACCCCTGGAGGTGAAGTGATTCATTTAAGCTGTGCTTAGGGTACAATGAGTCAAGAAGCTACTCATTTAAGACTGGAGGTGGGAGTAGAGAATTCAGTATTTTATTTATCTGTGGGCTTGCACCAAGTCCTAAGCAAAAGTCTATGAGAGAGCAGCGTGTGTTTGCACAGTTTTCCCTGGCACAGCTCAGGTACCACTGGGTAAAAGTTTTCCAAAAAATCCTACTTTCAGCCTCCCATCTCAAAAATCCATCAGGCCATTAGAACTCCACTGTGCTCTAACTGTGGAGCACAGTTAGACTGTAGGACAGAATGCATTTTGTATTTTTATTATCCATTTTGTACTTCTGAGCAGAGACTGTGTCTGTGTTGTGGGTTGCAGCTGTGAGCTGAGAGACACACATATGAAGCAGGTCAGAAGGAGACCACCATATAGGTAGAGAGTGCAAAGGCTTTAAGCCTTCCCAGACGAGGAGACTGGGTTCATTTAGAACATCCTTAACTCCATCTGGCAGTTGTGGTAGGTGGAGCTGCTTGTGAATACCCTACACCTCCTCTGCCCCAATCTTTTCACATATGCTGCAAGCGTATCCCATACACAGGGAATCAGGAGGGATGGACAGATTAAAATCTCACCCCTGTGAGCTGCTTCAAAACACCTTTAAACCATGAGGATATTGAGAAAAAGTGAAAGCCAGACCCTTCCCCTTAGTCAGAACTTTAGGAGGCAAGTTTGTTGGTTTCAGTCGGACACTAGTGTTACTTATTATGGTTTCTAAAAGTAAACCAGAGTTTAATCTTAGCAATAGGCAATGAGGAAACCCTCCAGCCATCAAAGTGAGGTTTGACTCAAAAAGGAAGAAAGAACCCAGTTGTTCATAGGCAGTCTCAGAAATCAAAGAAGCCAGAATCTCCACTTCCCTAGTCATCACCTTTGCCAGCGCTGCCTTGGCACCAGGCTCCTCTCCTGAAAATGTGAGTGGGTGGAGTTGTATTTGCAGGCTGGAGGGAGTTTCTGAGCTGACATATTGCCAGATTCAGGCCTAGTTAACTGTTGCTTTCACTGTCAGCTGCTGAGATTATAACAAGAGATTTTTAATAACGTGGGGGGCAAAAATTAAAAAGAGGCCATTAGATTAAGCAGCAGCCCTGACACAATCTGTAAGTCACAGTAAAGAGAGAGAGATCTGGAAAATTTGCCAAGTTCAAAGGTCTTCATTATTAATGTTCCAGTAGCTGACTTGATGGATTGTCTCTGGTCTGTGTCCCTTTATTTCTTCCACCTTCTCTCCTAAAGACAAATCTCAAGATGTAGATATAGACTCTGAAATAGATTATTTCTTATTACTTAGAAATTGATTAATAATTTACTAATTCAATTTCACTGTTCCATCCCCCACTTCAATTAATCAGTAGAATATAAAGTAAATGCTGTGCTTTGTTCTTCCAGTACTAATGAAGAAAGAAACTAATGAGGAGACCTGGCCTTGATACCTTTATAAAGATGATTTAGCTGCATAGTGGTTAATCTTCTTTTTTATCTGCTGTTATTTACTTCTACTTCTTAAATGCAAAAGCTTTTACAAGCCCAGTTTCAAATGTGCTACACAATTCTTATTCTAGGAAAATTCGATTTCTTGTCAGTGTTACAGAAACCATGGACACCTATACTCTTCCATCCTGTAGAGAAATATTTTATATAGATACTTTATACATACTTGAATAAAACAAGATCTAGGAACTTTTGTAGAGCAATTCAAACTGCTGTCTACCATTTTGGAATAGTGCTTTAAGATTAGCAGATGTAGAGAGTGATTTGTTTCTAACAAATTGTATCTGTGACTCTGTGGCCATAATGCTCTTCAAAGAGATTTTTTTAAACTCATCTGTCAGGAATTACACAAGTATAGTCAATCCAGTCACCTGATATACCTTCCAGGCCTGTTTCCTGTAATTCTATTACATTTGGTTTCTTACTTCTCTTCTATTGTTTTTTCTACCCGATCCCTCCCATCAGCACTCTGAGAAACGTTTCTAGCTTGCCCACAGCACTGTACCCAGGATATGTGGGAGCCTGTGATTGATGGCTGCTTGTCTGCCAATGCACAGGTGTGAATTAGGAAACCAGTTCAGATTCCAGCCAACAGACTTTTGTTCTTGCAGCATGTTGTGTCATCGTTTGGTTGTAAACATTTAGGGCACCAAGTAACACATTCTAGTGTTCAGATACCTTTTGCCAAGTGCCATTTCACACCTTGAGGAGGACCAAAAAACCCCAAAACTTTCAAAAAATTCCAAACAGTAACATTTATCTATTTTCCCTTACTACAGAGTCCATTTTCATAAAAGAAATATGGTAGTAGCACGTGGTCATCATTGATAAGTTTACTTCATGTAATTGCCACTGATATAGGAAGCAAATAGCCTTTTCCCCCACATCTACATGACTGCTTAAGCCTACCCCATTACATAACAAGGGTAGTATATTAAGCTGTTTAATAGTGGTACCAGAAAACTGTCCATCCAATGAAGAGGAGAAAAGATGCTATCAGTCAGGGCAGGACTCCTCACAGCAGCAGCCTTTTGCCCATGAACAAGAGCACTCAGACCTGTGTCTAGCTAGAGTTTGCTTCTGAGGACTGTGTAAGTGGTCACTGGCTGGAAGGCTATATCCAGGTCTGCTACAGGCCAGCAGCACTCATTAGATTTTTGTCTTTCTACAAGGACAGGAAATTCCCTGTGCATCTTATTCTCTACTTTGTCCTCAAGCACAAGAGAGGGAAGGGCTTTCTGTATAAAATTTGCTTTACAGATTCCTAATTCTGCTAAGCAAACACATCTACACACCACAGAGCAAGCCACCAAATATATTAGAACTGTGAATTGTCCCAGATCTTTGGCAGTAGGGGAGTAAGATTTTCCAAGTGACTGAGTAAATTGATGCCTCCAAAAGCACCGTAAACTGATCTATTGGGCTTGACTCAGAGCTCCCTTTATTCCAGCATAAATCTGGAGTAAGCCTGCTGAACTCAACAGAGTCATGCTAAGGCAAAGTCAGAATCCCCCTCTTCACTTTTTTCTTTTACTGTGCTGCCTAATACTTAGCTGCAACAGAACTAAAAATCTATATATACAAACTCCATTGGCTAGGCTCTCTTATTGTGAAACCTACAGTATATCCCAACCTTATAAAAAATCATTGAAGTGTGACACTGTCCTCTCTCTTGCTTTTCTGATAAGCACAGAGGAAGGGCTGCCAACAGCATAGAAATGAGAAAACAGGAAAATAATATTTCACAACAGTGGAAAAAACATAACTGGATGGATATCAAGGCAACTAAATTATAGAAACTTTCAATACCTGGGTAACACTTCCAAAGCGCAGGGCTACAAAACGCAGCACAGATGTTAAGGCAAATAAAGGATTCTCCCAATGGCAGTCTTCAAGTTGCACAAAGCACCAGCATCTCCACTAATTATTTGCTTCTAAAAATCTGCTCTTATCCAATGGCTTGATTTCAAACAGATTAAACCAGCAAAAAGAATCTTGTTGACTCCATCAGTAAGTGCATGAGACTTGATGAATTTAAGTAAAAGATAAACTGGTGAAATACTGTCACGATAAATGAACACACAGAATCCCAGATTGCAGATGATTGTACTGCACTGTTTGTCCTATGTATATTTAGAAAAGTGAGTGTCATCTTTCTATGGCTTCGACAAAAAATAAATGGGCACCTTTTGAGATTATCAGATGTTTAAAGCAAAAGTAATAGCAGAATTTCGAAGAGGCATTGGAAAGGTGTTATTTCTGTCTCTGCTGTTTGAAAAATCTCCAAATTCTTTGCCAACAAGTTCCTGGCAAAAATGGTAGTATTTCATTTCATTATTAGCTGCTTCTAGAAAAACATATGAATATGCCTTTCATATCAGCCCACACTGTAAGGACTGCCTGTAGTTTCAATACATAAATTCTGAGATCTGAAATGCAAATCTCATTTTTGAGGACACAGCAATTTATGTGCAAATTTTCAAAGAGCAACTCTTCTTCTGACTATACCTAGTAGAGGAAGTACTTAGGTTATTCAGTGTCTTATTTTTTTCAACCTCTGTTTTGCAAACAAATCCTTCCAGGGTGTGGTACAATTGCCACACAAGGTGCCACAGAGCTGTGCAGTTTCACTGACAACTTGAACATTGTATTCTGTATAGGAGGCATGTTCTTCTGCTTTGCTTTATGCATATACACCACTGGATTCTTACCACACATGTGTCTCTAGGCTGGTAGACATCTTACTAGAACAGGTTCTATAAAAATATTTATTGACTTAGAGTATTGGTAAAAAAAAAAATTTAAACCCTCGAAACAGGAATTAAAATTCTGCAGTTATGTTATGATGTCTTGTTCATACAGTGGTAATGCCTGAAACCCAGTTATGCTGTAAGAATGAAAAGTTCATGTCCAGAGAGCTCCTATTTTTATCACACCGACTAATGCAATAGATAGTGGTTCTCAAGCTATAGGCCCCTGTGGACCTGTGAGGCTGCAGAGCATTTGCTATGCTACTGATCCACTGAGGGAAAGGCTCTTCCATAGGCAGTTGCAAGGCATTTCAAGGAACGGACTGTAAGCCCAGGAGAAGCTTATGGAATATGGAATAAGAATATGGAAGAAGACCTTATATAGTGACATCTGCTAAGGAAGAAAAAGAGGGAAGAGGAACTAATTGACTGTTTTGTATGCTTGCAGAATATGGGAAAAAAAACTTGACTGACTGGACACTGGCCAAAATTCAGGGAATCACTTGCAGAGAGTTAAGAAAAGACAGAAACAAGGAAGCGTATACAGAAGAAAAAGTGGAAAAGGTAAAAAAACAATCAAAAAATCATGGTCACACAAATATGGAGAAAGACAATGCTTCAGGCTATGGGGAGCGGAAAAGTAAAGAAAAGTCAAAGGTGCAATAAATTCTTTGAGAAAGAATCCCAAACACAGCTTCAAAAGAAGCTCCTCCTGCTCCTGTTCTAACTCAACAGAAATGTTAAATGAAGAGATTGGCAAAGAAATTTCATTACACCATGGATAAAGTTTCCTAAAACATGTCAGTGCAACAAAAGAGGTTATTATATAATGTTGTATAATTATGCTGGTATAGTATCTTCTATGAACACTCTAGAAGTGAGCCTTTTTGCAATTTTGACTTATGTTGCTCTGGAAAGTTTATTAGTTGAACTAGAGGCAATATTTTTATGTTGGGACAGGAGTTCACAGAGAGTTATGCTTGTTTAACTGTATCTGTATAGTTGTATTGATGTGAAGGGTGAAACATACCTGTGTGGATAAAACCTGAAATATCTAGCTCCCCTTCAGGCCATAGTCAGGACATTCTTCTGCTGAGCAAGAAATAACACTTCAAAGACACCTTTTATGATTGCATGGGAACAGAACAGAACAAGACAACGTTATTTAATATTAAAAAAGCGCCTTTTACAGGTATTCAGAAATGTTTAAGTTTCCTAAGCTTATTCTTCCATGTCAGCAATTGCTGAAGATGCTACACAGAACTTTTGTGAACATGAATGTGAGAATGGATAATGAAAAAGTGTTACATGTGAAAGTTTAGTCCATGCTGTGAACACTTCTATAACCTTTGGCATAATCTGAGTGTTACTATGGCCTATATCAGGAAGAAAAAAGAGACAATAAAGTTTAAAAAGTCTTGAAATGAAGGGCTCTCTAAAGCTGGAGTTTTTAATAGCATACACCTTTTTGTTTTAATTATGGACTTTACATGGGAAAAGAAGAATGCTTTATCACTCAATAAAGATTAAAAAAATATATGATTCAAGTGTTAAGTAGAAGTAATGGTTAACAATCAAATGCATGTTCTATTCTTTGCTTCCATGTGCTGGTCAGACAAAAAGAGAAGAAAAGAATTGCAATACACTGGTTTCTCAAGAATGCAGCATCAGGGATCTGTAAAAGTCTGAGTGATTCTATTGCTTCCTTTTGAAGGGATCTAATAATAAAGAAGCCTAGGGAGAAAAATTGCAGTTGAAGACCATTGAAGTCTTGAACTGTAGTCAAGCCACAGAGTGAAATTACTGAGCCCTGAACACCTCTCCCAATCCCTCTCTGTTGAGAAGAACCTTTGTCAGATGAGGAGGCAGAGGTTGAAAGACTCAATTGAAATCCTCACTAAATACATTTTCTGAGAAGTCAGAACATGTGGATTTTTTCCTCACATGGATATACAAATCCACAGAATTGGAGCAGTTGGGAAAACTCTCATTTTTTAGTAGAAAAAATAAACTAGAATATTACCAATTCAGTGTATGAGCAAGCAAAGCAGAATTTCTTGTACTAATCCGTCTAGGCCAGAGTGACCCATACTGTGACTATGAGAAATAGTTGAAAATGCAGGCAAAAAAGGACTGTAGATGTAACATTATTTATAAGGTGAGAAACTCTTTTATTTCAAATACTAGGAAAATTCTTTTGTCCCCTTAATAATGAGTTCTTAAATATCCCATTCAGTACAATTGGCTGACATATTTTATATCTTATTGTAGATCTGCATGTCCATAATGAGTGATTTTGCAGGGTATGCATTCAGTCTATGGTCAATTCATAACATTCTGGTTACCATATAATAAATAATAATAAATATAATAAATTTTTCATCTGAATTTATCAAAGAACCCTACAGAAGCAGAGGCATAAAGTGTGAGCATACCCTATTACTAAGCCACGCCCAGCAGTTCTTCTCTCTGACTACTCTGTTTCAAGACAGAAACACTCCAAGGTTAAGCTTACACCAGAAAAAGATCTCTTGGGATAGTTGTGCAGGCAATACTTTTACTGGGCTACACCTGGTGTTATGCCAGCATAGGCATGCCATAACCTAACCACTTACTACTGTGGAGAAAAGCTTCAGCTATAGATTTGGTCCAGCAGTAGACATTGCCATTGGCCATTTAGTGGTGACAAACAAAAAGCAAACTCAAGTCAACAAGTCAAACAAAAGTCAAGTTGCACTTTCCTGCAAGTTAGCAGGAGGAGAGTGGCAAAAGTGCATTTGTTGCAGTTTGACCCATTGCTTCCAGGAGTCTGTTTTTCTGGGTCATGTTGGCCAAAAACTTTCATCTCTCCCAGAGCTCTTGCCAACAGGAATTCCATCAACTTGTGATCTTTCCTACAGCAGTACTGTTTGATGATAATCCATCTACTGCTTAATCTAGTATAATTCTTCCACTTCTTGAGTCGCTTCAGAAGCTGAGTACTACTGCCAAGGAAGAGTGGTATGTAGAAATGGAAAGTTGATGATGATCAATAAAGCAGCAGTTTCTATAAACTGAAAAATAGGGAGAAACAGGGAAAATGTTCTGAACTAGGGAAGCACGCACTGCTAGAAGAGAAAAAGTCAATGTGTCTGGAATACAGCAATCCAGGGGGCTCAGATGAGGCTTTGAACAACCTGATCTAGTAGAAGGCATCCTTGCCTATGGCATGGAAGTTGGAACTAGGTGATCTTTAAAGTCTCTTCCAACCCAAACCATTCTATGATTCTATGAAGAAAAGCAGAGCTACTGCAAAGCCCAAAGGAAGCACAGAGAGGCAACATTCTGCAAAAAAAGGAAATCCGTCAGGCACAAAACTGAAACAACGAGTGGCTAGGGGTGAAGTCCGAACGTGCATCTCTATTTACACTTTCAGTCTAACTCCTCATTAACAACATTTTCTTTTTTTACAGGATGGAAACATCGAAAATGAAGATCAGAAGCATGGAGTCAACACTAGAGCTACAGAGAGGGGAAACACCATGTCTCTCAGTCCTGGTCCCTAAATACTAGTTGTAGATTGGGCAAACTGAGAAAGCTGTGAATCATTGTATCTTCAAGGTAATTTTAAAACTCAATATCATCACCTGGAAGCAAGGCAGAAACCCCTGGAAATACATCTCATGAAACTTCTTATGATGCTGCAAAATTGAATTGATCTAAGCATCTCCAGTTTTTCAATTACCAAAACGAACCAGACAATCCATATACCAAGAGAGGCATAAAAGAAGTACGGTAGAGGAAGAAGATGTACAGTTCTATGCAGCTATACTTTTCTGCTTAAGCTTTTGGAATTAATTGCCAGCTGCTCTCCATGTCTATGGGAGTTCAGCGAGGACTTTAACAAGGCCAAAACATGAAACAGGTCTCAAGTCTTTCTGCCCACGTGACAATCTCACAGAAAGGCCTTCAGATAGGTCTCAGGACCAGACTCAGAATCAAAACAAGTAGCAATTAGCATAGGTCTGACAATGAGACCTAAACTTTTCCTATGTTTCTTCAGTACTGGAATAAAAGGAAAAAATTCTTTTTCAGCTTGTGGACTCTTTCATTCTTCTGTGAGGAATTGAAAAGGATAAAACTCTAAGGACTAAGAGCTGTATTGTGTGAGAAAATTACAGCAGGGGAAGCTGGACAGCATTATTAAGTTATGGCAAGACAGTTGTGAGCAGGAAACTAAAGGATGAGACTGTAAATTCACTACCTCATGTCACATCAATAAGCCACTTGAGTTTTCTCTGTTACATTTCATCTCATTTGAATGAAGTTCCTTCCTCTTTTGGCCCAATTCAGAGATTCTGTCTAGCTATATTCAAATGGTTATGTCGTAGATCCTGAACTTATTGTAAGTTTTCCTTGCCACCTCATCTTGTATCACAGAATCACACAAAAAGGACAAAGTATGTCATCCCAGGGTGGTGTAAGGTATTGGCATATTTCTGGCTTTGCCACTGTCACTTGCAAGCGTGATATTACCAGTAAGCTAACATTAGGAGAGCCAAAAAGATGATTCTTTCTTTCTGCTCCCCACAAAAGGTCTGATGCAAAACTCACTGGAATTGCTGGAAATACAAGGGGCTTTGGCTCAGACTCAAACAGACTAGCCAGAAATAATGCTGAAAATGTATTTAGAACTGAGTTGATACAAAGAGACTAATCCTAGTCACCTTCCCTTAGTAGAAGGCTCAGAGTGATTTGAATTGGCTATCTTCTGTTGTGAATTAAGCTAAGAGCCCCAAAGGCAACTCAATTTCAGTCATCTATCTCTGCAGCCTCCTCAAAACTCGATCCAGAGGGAAAAGTGACTAATCCTATTCAGTTGCTACACTAAGCTAATGCCATCGATTAAAAAAGCTTGGGGCACAGGGAAAATGAATAATCTGGGTCAGTTTTCCTCTGCAAGTCCTTTGCACAACTTGGCCAAGAAAATACAAATAAAAGTAAGGAGGGTAGCAAGTGGAAGCACTGATAAGAAGGAAAGCTCACTCAATAAAGTGCACACACTTGACAGGAAAGAAATAGAAGCAGATCAGTGAGGTTTTGTCAAAATTCCCAAGACGGGATGAGATTGATTAGAGGAACTACTTCTCCTATTTGCTGGAAAAGAGGATCATGCTTTACACTCTTTTCTAGTTCTCCTATGCCCACCAAGAATTGAGAGGTCAAGCATGGTATCAAGACAAGCTGCAAAAACATTTTTGGGCATAGAAGTTGGGTCCTTGGCTCATTCTTTCTCCAGATCTATGGGTAGCACAGGAGAACGGCCCATTGCTCTTCCCAGCCATGACCTAGTGGGTGAGTCATAAAATGGGAGTTGCCACTGTAACAGCTGCTCAAGCGATGACATTAGTAGGTGCTTTCAGCAAAACCATTTTTGGGTAGGCTTCAAAGTAAATAACTGCTGCTAATGGTTATCATATTATTACTTCGAACAGGGTTACCAAGCATTGTGTGCTGCAGAAAAGGTTAGTTTACAGATAACCCCCTACCAAGGATATTAACGCAATACAGGAAAAGTGCCTGTGTGATTTGGTAGCAAACTTTGTATTTTCCCTGCCCCATATTACAGAAGTAGAGGGCTTTCATTATTAATATCACTTGTCTCACTTGACTTTGGTACATGTTTCCTACGATGACAGGAAAGGGCCAAAAGTTTGTTTGTGGTGAAAATGAAGATTTTCTGGTTTAAAAGAATTGTTCCATAAGCAGTGACTTTTGTGAAGCCTGGTCATCTGCCCTCTCATTGTCTGCATTTGTTGCTTGAGATGCACCACCATACCTCCAGCTCCACAGCTCTCTGGGGCAGTAAGGAAAATGCTGAAAGAGCAGCTGGTCACTGTTAAGTCTACAGGAGCTGAGTTCTGACCCCCTTTTGTTGATGAGGGGCATGAAGCAATCAGATCACCTGCTTTATATAAATGCCAGTTTTCATGAAATTCATTGTATATCTTCAGGGCCATGGTCAATGGTGGAAATCTCAAAGCTCCACAGTTATTAGAGGGAAGAATGACCATGGCTTCCCAAAAGCCCTTCCTATAGGTCCAACTAGACAGGTTGTCTCTGCTAGCAAGCTGCTTTTGGAGGACAGTTCACCAAGGCCTAATACGTGGTACCACTGGTAATAAAGACTGAAGAGCAGGGTTAGAAATAAAAAAAAAGCCCTCGAATCAAAAACCTCCACCCAAAGACCATTTAAGTGTGACAATGCGGTGGAATTCCTTCTGTTGTCAGGGTGACACTCAGAGTGTCACTGGAGTGTATGTATCTAACACATTGCACGGCTCAGTCAGGAGATTGGGCAGCAAGTTTAGGGAGTGTGGGTAGTTTTGCGATTGGCCAAAGGGAAATGAGGTGCTGCGGAAATTTGTGTAGAAAATGGGCAAAATAAAGAGGTTAAGAAGTGAGAAGCAGCAGATGCAGTGGTCCAAGGAAAGAGAGGAGAAGTTGACAATGGGAAAATCTGTTCCTGCATGGATGTCCGCTCTAGGGATACCTTTGGCTCAAGGATTATGGGATATAAGTGGTGAAAGATCAGTGCCACGACCAGATCCTTGTGTTGAGTCTCTTGAGTGTGAAGCTGCTGTCCCATGGAGGAGGGACGCAACATCCCCAGGCAGTCCTGCTGACAGCTGACTCCGAAAGAAGCCACGGGCACCGACTACCCGACCCAGCCTTTAGGGTTTCAGCCCTACTCAAGCCTCCGACCCTGCTCAGGTTCCCGGAGGCCAGCTTCACAACATCGGTCCCACTGGAAGGCAGGGAGCCGGCTCCCACGGGAGCCCAAAGGCGGCACCAGGGCACTGCTGCTAGCCGCGGGGAACAGGGAAGGCTTCCCCTGTCTGGACGCAGCCCACTGCAAGGCGCCGCCCGCTGGGGCCATCTTGGCATCCCGGGAACGGAGAGAGCCTGGCAGCGTCAAAACGGAAGCCCGGGCTTCAGGAGGAGCCAGCCTCGGCTACCCCCTGCTCCCCTCCCTGGTCGCTACGAAGCGGAGATGTCCAGCGTCCGGATGTCCCCCCGCCTCCGCCCCTTGTCGCTCCGGCAGCTTCGGTTTTGTAATTGACCCCTTGGGACGCCCCGGGCGTTATGTCGTAACAGTGCCCTGTCAAGCCAGCAGTCAGTCGTGTGTGCCTGCGGATCACCTCGAGGTCCTCCCGTGGGAGAAAGGGTGACACGTAAACTCCGATCCATTACTGTGGGGACAGTGCAGTGTATTTTCGGCCACTGAAGACACCAAATAACTCGACAGGAGATCCCCTCGATAGGCTGTGGAAACTGGAGGCACCGAGCCAAGTATGCCCAGGGTGAGGTGGGTGGGAATGCCGGTCCCCATTGTCCTTTCACGAGTGGGTCCGGCACCTCCAGGAAGAGTCGCGGCTGCCCACCGACGCTGTTCCCTTCACCCACGTCTTAGCTGGGGGTTGTGGGTCACTCCAAATAAATCACTTCTCTCCTTTGGGTGGACAGGGAGCGAGAGATGGACAGCAGAGGTTTCGGGGATATAAGTAAATCGCCTCGCCAATACAACACCCTAGCGAATACAACACGCCTTTTCCCGCAGACGGGCTCCCCATCAGGGGACTCATGGAAAAAAAAATCCCTAATACTTTTACCTTTGGAAAATTGAAGTGGGGTGTGTGTGTCTGTGAGAGTGTGTGTGTTCGTGCTGACGCCGCCAAGCCCAGGATTTTGTTTTCTCTCCCAGCATGCGTTGATGACATCACGAAGTGCCCCTTCTTTGTGTGTCAGTGATGTCACCAAATGCAGTGTGGGGGACAATGGAATCCTGAACTCCGGGCGAGGGCGAGTGCGAAGCGACTGTTCCTGCTTCTGGTTCAGGGCTGAGCCGGGAGAGGGAAGGGAAGACACAGCTGCTGCTTTAGGGCTTAAACAGGTGAGAGACGGGAAAGCTGCCGGGGATTCCTGTTGTCTGGATTGGTGGGGGCGAGGGGGCTTTCGGATGGGCTCTTTTTTTTTTTCTTTTTTCCCCTCACTGCTTTCCAACTGAGACAGGTGAGAAGTTGCTGTTACTGCTGGACGGACAAAGCAGGTGAGGCAGGGGAGAAGCTTTGGGGTTGAAACAGTTGTAGGAATAGGAGGAAAGCAAACAGCCCCCCCGCCGAGTCTAATAAACCCCTCTCAGCCTTAAAAAAGCAGCCCCGAGAGCTGCCCCTCTCCCAGCCACCTGCTTCCACTGCGTCCCCGCGGGGCTCCCGCACTGAAGCAGCAGTGGAGTCGAGGAGGGCGCCTGTCCCACCCCCGCGACACCCCTGCAGGTTACTTTTCAGAGGATCTCCATTAAAAACTCACGTCCCCCCCCGTGCGCCCCTTTCTTCCCTCGCTGGAAGGGGTGGGGGGGAAGAGGGGATCGTTNTCCCGACGGCTTCTCGCCCTTCTCGGGTGCAGACCTGCCCTCGGCAGCCCGTCTTGCTCGCCCTCCTCCCCCGTGCCCCCGGGGTGTCCACACAGAACCGGGCTGTCCCCCCCGGCACCCCGCTGTCCCCCTCCCTGCCACCGGCTTCCCCGGGCCCTCCTCTCGCCCTTCGCAGGCCCTGGCCCTCCTGCCTCCCACGCACCCCCCCAGCACAGACTGCTGTTCCCTTCCCCTTTTGCTGGTATATGCCCCTCGGTGGGTCCCATCAGTGCACCCCATTCCCTGCTTAGCCATTCCCCTTCGTTTGCCCTCTTCCTGCCCCCCCCCTCCCCCAGCCGCTTCCAGCACCCGATCCCATAGGGAAGGGTTTCCCCACTACGGGTCACAGATCTTCCAGGGTCTTCCCCGTGTTGCCAGTGATGCCCCACTTCCATTTTAGAGCTGGCGACGGTCACCGCCTCCCCCCCCTTCCTCCAAATCCCTCCATCCCTTCCTGCCTCCCCCACGTGCCTCCCGGGAACCCAAGGGACCGGAGCTGTTCCATTTTTATCTTCTACACCCCTAGGCTGGATAGTGGTGGGTGTTGATGGCTTCTCTTGTGTGTGCAGTTTGGGGGAGATTAGAAGGAATTGCTTTGAGCTTCCCTGCTCGTCGCAGTCGTCCTCGTTCCAGTCTCCTTTCATTTTGCACTTGATTTTTGGGAGGAAGCTTTAGAAGTCCCTTTTCCCCTGCTCCTCGGTGCTACTGGTGCAGGCGAGGCTACTCCTGCTCCTGCTACAGCTGTCAGGCCTGAAGAGGAGAGGGAGACACGAGGATACTTTGAAAGGAGCATGACCCAAACACAGAGCGAGATTGTCAGCAGCCTTTCTCTGTGTGTGTTTGTGTTCACTGTTTGTTCCCCACATCCCATGGTGTCTCCTCTCCAGGTTGGGGTTTGTGGTGGGGGGGTCGCTATGTCGGATGACGATTCGAGGGCCAGCACCAGCTCCTCCTCATCTTCATCCTCCAACCAACAGACAGAGAAAGAGACAAGCACGCCTAAGAAGAAGGAAAGCAAAGTCAGCATGAGTAAAAACTCTAAGCTGCTATCTACCAGTGCCAAGAGGTGAGGCTGCAGTCAGTTTTCTCGCTGATTTGCTGCATCTTCCCTCCTTCCTGATTTTATTTGACTCTGTTCCCTCACTGCTCCCTTGCTGCTTCCATTCCTCATCTCTAGCCCTTGTGCTCAACCTTTCCACACGAATCTGCTATTGTCTTACTTTTTTCAGTGTCTTGGTGCAGTGAGTGTCTTCCCAACTTCACAGCTCTCTGGTCTCTCTTCCTGTTTATTCCTCAGTTCCATCCCAACTATTTTCCTGTCTTTTTTTCCTCCAGGCTGCTACTCTGACCTTCAGTTATTTTTGCTGTCTTTCCTTTTTCCTTGCTAGCATCAATTATTTGGATATAGACCTTAATTCTTTCTCTGCTACTGGAAGCTATGTGCTTCTGAGTAAGGCATTGCATTTCAATGTCAGTTTCCCCTTCTATAGCTTGGAATTATCTGGAGTGGCTTTTTCACTTTCCAGGACTGATTTGAGGATTAATTTGTCTTTGTGAAGTTTTGAGTTTGCTTGCACTTGGGGGACTGCACTCCAGTGTAAGTGGTGTAATATAGCCCCTGATCTTTTCCAAGAAATATATTACTGTTATTTTTGTCTGCTCATCACTTATATTGAATTTTCTGTATATGGTTGGATGCTGACTAGAATAAATAATCCACAGCCAATCCACTTGTGGACATTCTGCTCCAAATTAGTCCTTGCTTACAGCACATAGTGAGGTGGGGTTTTTTTGAGAATGAAATAATTTTCCAGGATAATGTGTAGGGGGAGATGCCAGCATAGAGTAGTAATCCCAGGACAGCTATGTCAGTCAGTTTTTTTCGCCTGGACAGACTCTTGGAGCTACTCGGTTATTTTTTTAAAAATAAGTTGTTACTCTTTCTAATTTATTCTGTGTTTCACCTGAATTCAGCACCATCCTGCTCCAGGGAGCTAAGCTGACAAATGGAAGTTTTCAAGCAAACTTGCAGTACTTTAGTAAGAATTATAAACCATCTTGCTGAACAGCTTTGCCAAGCAGCAGAGAGGTTGTATCAGAAGGTGTCAAAAGTGACTGGGGTTTTATGCAAATACCCTGTCGTTGCAACTAAGTTCTCTGTGGCTTTGTAGAATTTAGGCAGTTTGGTTATTCCAGATCTCCACTCAGCAGGTTTCCATGGCAAACTGACATAGATATTGGCAATCTGTGTTTACATGTCATGCCCTTCACTCTTTTAAGGAGAAGATTTTAAACTGCCTAATGTGGAAAGTCTGTGGTTCTCGTGTGTGACAAGTGGAAGAGAGGCAGAAGATGCTGTCTGAGTTTAAAGAAGAAGGGAGGCAGACTGAGTGCTGGGTGGGGAAATCTGGAAGGGAAGCCTGAGTGACAGTAATGGGACTCTAGGGAAGGGGATGATAGCTGGTTGGGCGTTTTGTGGCAAAAGCAGCATAAGCCCAGAATAGTTTGGGCAGGGAGAAAAAGGGTGTTGGCTGAACACGGTGAAGAGAGAGAGAGAGCGTCTGGAGTGCTGAGGGAGGGGACCTGGGGATGTGTGGCTGTTGAGGGTAAAGAAAAGGGAGAATTGAAGGTGGCAGGAATGTGCAGGAGCCTCGGGAATAGATATTCGCCTTCCTTTAAGTGTCCTTGGGAATGGCGCAGTTACTGACTCCCTCAGGGCTGTTTTTTTTTCCTCAGGATGGTGATGAGAAGCTGGAGCTGAGAGAGGGGAGTCAATTTGGCAATGACTCTTTCTCTCAATCCCATAAGACAAAATTCCTTTTCAGACTGCAGTTTCCTCCTAGCACTTGGTGCATCACATTTGCAGAGGTTTCCCCTCATTTACAGGCTGGTTGGCAGAGCAAAGCAGACAGTCTTTTCCACTGTGTGGTTGGCATCTTTATGGGAGCATGCAGCAGTGCACCGGTCTGGGTTCAGTGCACGATGCCTGTGTGCTTTTCTGCCTGTCTGTCTGTAACAGCAAGGCACCTGTCCTGCTTAGTGGGTTTGGACTGGTGGGAGGCTGCAGCTGAGAGTGCCTCTCTTATGTCGGGTTGCAAACTCAGTGACAGTACATCTGTAAGGTGTATGTGTTAAATGCTGTCCCACACAGTGACTTATATTTTTCCTTCTTCCTTTATTGCCACAGGATTCAGAAGGAGTTGGCTGACATCACCTTAGATCCACCTCCCAACTGCAGGTTGGTGTTGATTCCTTACCTGAGGAGGGTGGGGGAAGATGAGGGTCTGAAGTGTGCCTGTGTGTTGTAACTGCTTTAGAGGCTTTGGATGAGGTAGAGGAATGGCTTTTTAGGTGGCCAATAGTACTTTTGAGTGCTTTGATGAGATTAAATAGTTTCCAGGTGGGGAGACCTCCAGAGATTGTTTTGATAAATTTTCTATTTGCTTTGGGCATTGTTTTGGGGCTTTTGACAATTGCATTTCAGTCTGCTATACTGCTCTGTGTGTTTGTGTTTCTGAAACTGGTCTATAAAGAAGAGTGTGAAAACTTTCTTCTTGTTTATTTTTTTTATTTATAAGTCTAATGCCTGACTGCACTAATCTTACATAAATAAAAGTCCTGCTAAGGAAGCAGAGAATAGTAAAATACTATGAGGTTTTTAGCTCAGACTGTTCTGTTGTGAACAGCAGCTCACAGTGGAAGAGAAGCAGGAATTCCGTCATTCAGTGGGTACTCTACAGGAGCACACAGCTGATGAAATAGAAAGTAGGGATATTCGGATGTTCTTTATAAACCAGCTTGGTTTAAAATGTATTCTAGAAACTTGTACTGTTATTTTTTTTAAGATATCTGTCGTGTTGATTTGGTTCGTTGCATGGTGTCCCTGAACCTCTTTGAATTTGGAGAGGAGACAGTAGTGGTGTAACATCTTGGGTTGTGCTTGTTCATTCAAGAGGAAAGAGGCTTTCAGACTGGTCTACGTTCACTGTAGTTGCCAGAGCACAGCTCTGTTCCCATCTTCTTGCTTAGCTGAGGCTTGATGCCTGTTGATGTTGGCAATAGCAAAAAGCAGAGAAAATTATGTTTATAAATAACTATTTAAATTATTATTTTTAAATTTATTTTTGTGGGTGACAATTCTAAATGGACATGAACCTTTTTATTGAAGGTTTTTGCCACTGTTAGTCTGCGGGGAGGCATTAGCACAAGTGTTTGCCTGACAGGTCCAGAGCCACCCTTTCAGTACCAGTTCCAAGGATCATAATTAATGAAAGGAAAAACTGGATGTAAGGTGTGATATCTAGTCTGATACAAAGATTCTTGTGCTGTTTGGAAGATAACCAGCGAGCTCTGAAATCTTTAGCTGGGACAGCATTGTTTTAGGGATAGTAAAGACTTATCTGAATATTACAAGAATTTCCAGTTCCTGCGCTGGAGGTATCTGCCCTGTCTGCATCCTGGCCCTGTGTCAAGATGAAATCCATGTGCTTTTCCCTCCTCCTGCCACCATAACCTGATTTTCCTAGGAAAGAAACACATAAGCACAGCTCAGAAAGGTAGCTTTCTGTCTAGATAACTTAGTGTGGATGATCAAGGTGCTGGG
Source organism: Neodrepanis coruscans (assembly GCA_013400695.1). NCBI lineage: Eukaryota > Metazoa > Chordata > Aves > Passeriformes > Philepittidae > Neodrepanis > Neodrepanis coruscans. Next base: position 64,944 of record VYZS01064239.1, read on the forward strand.
ACTGCAGCCTGAACTTTGCAAATCTATCCAAAAGTTGTGGTAGTGTATGGGTGTGTTAGAATGTATGTTTCATCTGGAAGTTTGTGTAAATATTAGAAACCTAATTTGACCTTGTTTCAATTGAATTCATTCATAGGTAAAGATGAGCTAGCAGGTTACCTGTCAAAATAGAGCATAGTTTTGATTTTTCTTTTTTAATTACATAGACCACTGAGGATGATGCACTTCCAGGCTTGTTGTTTCAGCCTTGATAAATATTTCTAATGGTAAAAATTTATAGTACAAATAGTGATGATGTAATCCCACTATGGGTGAAGATAAAAGTTTTTTGCATTCCTTCCAGCCTTCCAATGAGTGAAGACTGGCAACTCTTGCAAATAATATATGAAACTTTTGTAGTTGTTACTGTCACTTAATATGTTCATAGGTAGGAAAACGTGATGGAGGGATTTGTTGTGTGTATGTGGCCGAAGGAGTTTTGGTATTGCTCATCTTGGGGTGAAGTCATCCTGCTCCTGTAAAGACAGTGCTGAGAGTGAAGGAGAGCAGCTCTGCTTATGGTTAACAAGGCTCCAGTTGTGCAGGCAAACACTGGGAGTTTGCTTCTGTAGCAGCTGGTTTGTAAAAGGGTGGGCAGGTGCCGATTGCCACAATGGTGAGATGAGTTTCAGCTGTCGTGGTTATGGGGAAAGTTCACCTCTTGTGGAAAAAGAAAGAAATAGTGATTGATTTGTGACTGAGGATGTTGAGGATGTGATTATTGTGTGATGTTTAAGGTTGCCAAGTTTTGCTCTTGGGAAGCCTGCTTAACAGTGTCACTGCTTTCCTTTAATATTTTTTCCTTCATATGAACATTAGTGGCATGCTGTGAGGGAATTATTAAATACATAGTTTGAGAACTTAGTTTAAATTTCTTGCCTTTATGACTTTGCTTATTCTCACCTTTCCTCTGACCTCCAGCCCCTCATATCTCTGCTGCCTTTGTGCCTCTGTACAGACCTTTTTCAGGTGTCACTGGAGGGGAGGCCAGTACTCTCCTTTTAGGCATCTCACTCTCTCCTGCAAGTTTAACCTCAAAACTTACATATTCAGGGAGTTGTACATGATAAATTGTACATGATGAGTTGTACTACCTGCTCTGTTGCCAACTTTAGGGGTGACACAGCATTAGAAGTCACATTTGAAAATGTATATCTGAAACTGTATCCTGTGTTATGTTGCAAATATCATAATCTTTTTTTCTGGACATCTGTTCTTATACACCTCACTACCATCTTTCTATTTTCTCCTGTTCTGTGCAGTTCATGGCTAGCCGTGCTTTACTTTTTGGCCTCATTGCAAAGTGCTGTTCTTCTTTCAGTCTTATTGCTGTAATGGGAGTTTAAGATACTTAGCAAGTCACAGAGCAGTTCTGCATATTGAAAGACAAAGCTTTAGGTTGTGGATGATTTGTAGTAAGAACTGTTTTTTCTTTCTCTTTATAAAAGGCCACATATAAAACACAATTAAAAATAATGGCATCCATTTGCTATTTCAAAAAATGATTAAAAACAAGTGTTTAATTTTTATTTTTGTAGCTTGCAGTGGCTGTATTTTCATGTGTGTAACCCACAGATCATTTGTTTAAAAAAGAAAAACCCAAAAACCCAAACCCCAAGCACACTCAACACCCTGTGTTTGGGCAGCTGTGTGGGTTTTAGACGTATGTGGGTAATATGAGGGGAAGCTTATCCCAGAACTTCCTCTCTCCTCAGTACCTTTTTTGCTTCTGGTTTTCCACAACTTGCCTGTGTCCCCCAAAACCTTACCTGTGCTTGTCTCTCATTGACTTGTCTCGCAGTCCCTTTTCCCCTCCTGCCTCCCTCCTCAGGCTGTGATTTTAATTTTATGTAGACTAGTGCAGTAACTTGTGGAGAGGTGAAGAATATGTGCATAGAAACACAGTCTCTGTTTGGCCTGCATTCAAAAATTAGATTTTTGGACTTGAAGATATTTTCTACAAAGTTGTATTTAATACATGGTCACGGGCTCATGGTTCCTGATGGGAGCAATGCTGTCCTTAGAAGTGTCCTAGTGTAATGTATGTGTGGCAGCTACCTCTGAATGGATTTTAGTCCTCTTTGTCATTTTCAAGAGCCCAGCACTCTAGAGGTCTTTAATTTCTGCAAGTCATTTGACTTTTGATATTTGTATTGAGTTATGAAACTTAAATGGGGCTTTCAAGTTCAAAAAGGTGGTTAGTGGTTAATGTGATTTGGAGAATGACTGTTTGGACCTGAAGTCTTTTAAGAGTGTGCCTTCTCCTACTTGGTATTATATCAAAAAGTTATAACTCTTGTTTTAGAACTCGGAGAAGGTACCTAGAGACATTTTACTTTTGTTCTTCTGCATGTGTTGGTGACAGAGGAGTATGCCTTGTCTTTGCTTTGGGTCAGGGATGTCTGCATCTGCAGATGGCAAAATGTGGCTCCATCTTGCTGTGTAGGTAGTCCTGATTTTTATTTGTTGATAACATTTGTGAGTATTGTGAGAGAGCTTTCCTTCTGCCACTGTGATGAAGTTTTCAAAGCTTTAAGTATTGTTTATTCACTTTGTGTCACTTATTTGATCTCTGTATTTAATCATCTCCTGATAGTAAATCCGCTTATTGATGTGAGGTGGTTATAATAAATGTTTTTCTCCATTTTTAGAGGTGGGAAGTCACAGTTCACAAAAAACAAGTGACTTGTCCGGGGTCACACGAGAAGACTGGCAAAGTGGAGAAATTAATGTAAATCTCCTTTGTTTCAAGCTAACTTGTAGCAGAGCTGTTCTGCTGGAACTGTGTGCATCGGCTGCATTATGAGCAGGGCTTTGAATTTGTGCTTTATTGGGTGTCTGGTATTGACTGTATGTAAGCATGGTAATTTAATGTTATTTCTCCCATCTGTGTAGAGGGGCCAAAATGGATATTAACTAGAATTAATGTTTTTTAATCTTTCTTACCCAAACTGAAACAAGTTTGTCTCCACATGGCTCATTTAAGTCCACGTAGGCAAGACCAGCTGTTATTTAAACAAAAATAATTTTCTAACCTTTACTGAAGGAGGCATTTGCCTGCAAGGCTTACCATTGCTTCAGAGTAAAATGCTATCACAAATCCATTATTTAAATAATAATAAAATACAGTTGTGTTTCCTGGCACTTTCAGCCCAGTTTTTGTAAAGTTACAGAATAAGGACCAGATCTCCCTGAGAGTCTTGTAAAAGTTAACTGTCCGCACTTAATAAATACGTGTCTTGGTAAAAAGATGGTGGGGGGTTGTAATGTATGGGATATTAGTAGTTCTCAAAACTTTGCAGTGTGGAATTAAAATTTCTTGGCTTGAAAGAAGTCTGCATAAAATGTGTGGCTCAAAGGCAGTTTTGAACTCAATAGTTTCATATTATAATTAATATATTTCATCTACATACCATGAAAGTCTAGCATTTGTCTTGCTTACAGTTTTTTTTAATGGTGCTTATAATTTTTTGCAAATGTATTTTTTCAATACTCCCANTATTTTCATGCTTGCAATAGTCCATCCTGAATATAACCATATTCTAACATAAACTTTCTGCTCTTAAATTTTGCAATTAAAAAGCTTAATTTCAGTATAACTTTTTTTCTTAGTACACACACTCAAATTATTAGATCAAGAATGACATGAATGCTGGGTTTTACTTCCTTATAGAAATAAAAAATGCCGATCACATTTAATGAAAATTTTCAGCTTACAAAAGTGGTGTTAGAACTTCTTCTTTTTGTCCTTTTTCTCCCCTTGTGTTGTTTCTCAAAATGTTAAGGTTTTTCTGTGAGAAGTTTCCAGACATAGGATAGGAAGGATCTTCATAATTAGTGCTGCATGTAGTTGAAAAATGTCTTTTGTCATATAAACTACCAGTGGTTCAGCATTCCCTCCTCGCTTTATTTGGCACATGATCCCTGGAGAAATAACTCTTCCTTTTGAAATGGTATATTAACTAATTTAGAGATCCTCTGCAGCTGTGTATGGTCTAGCTTGCAAACCATAAAAATAATACATTTCTACATTCGGTGAATTTGAAGTATGTGAAGGTAGAAGCTCCTGCAGGCAAAGCCCTCTGCCTGATGTACTCAGACAAAAGCTGCACAGGAGCAGCTTCTTTGTGGGTCGATCAGTTAATATTGCAGGAATTAACCTTTTTGAAGCTACTTCTGTTTTCATTTTACCAATCAGAAATGTTTTGATGGCCAGGCTGCTTGGATGTTGTAGCAGGACCTGGCTAATGCTGTGGTAGATTTTGTTGGGCACATCCTGGCTCAGTAATTCCCAAATGAGCTGCATTCTGTGCTCTTGCATGCCAAATATTGGAACGATGAATCTTGAGAGCGGCTGTGAAATTATATCATGGCTAAGAACAAAGGGGGTTGAAATCCCTTCTGTGCACACTCTTGTATACCACTTAATTTTATTATTTGACTTTCAGCTTTGCTGCCCTTGGAGGGCAGTGTGCAACTGTGTTTATGGTGCCATGTATATGTTTTATCTGACAAATTCTGATATTTCCTCTTGGTTGTTCAGTCTTGCTTGGTTTTGTTTATGTTGTATTCCAGCACTGCTTTTCTAGATTTTTATATTTGATATGTGCATTGCAGAGGGCTATACGTCTGGTTTTGGTTTAGGAAATATATATTATATGTTTATGGTACTTTACAAATAGACATAAATGTATGTGCAGTAAGTATACCTCGGGTTGAGTTTATCTTGCCTATTTATGTGAAGACAGAATTACCCACAGAGAACTGGCTAATGTAGGGCATTGAGAAGGTGGCAGGGGGATGGTTTTATGTTTGAGGATTTCAACAAAAACAGGTTGCTAGTGACTGAGAGCTTTGATTTTTTTTGAAGAAAGCTTGTTTTTGAGAGCTGATAATGTGCCATCTGACAAGGTGTTGACTTTAGTCCCACTGTCAGAGGGAGTTGTGCTGGAAATGGAGACAGCTCACCTGTAGTGGCACATGAGTGGCCACATGGAGTTACTGGTGAGTTTGTGCATAATGAAACTTCTGCAGCCTCTGCCTGCACTCTTCTGTAATTGTATGTGAAAGACAAGATTTCTATACAGCACTTTTTTATAAGTATTTAATGTATGAAACCAAAAGGATACCATTTCATGTGAATGGATTAAGAGATTACTGCACACCTGTGCAGACTGTGTCAGGAATAGTGTGGCCAGCAGGACAAGGGAAGTGATTCTTCCCCTCTACTCAGCACTGGTGAGGCTGCACATTGAGTGCTGTGTCCAGTTCTGGGCCCCTCAGTTTAATAAAGACGTTGAGATGGTGGGACATGTCCAGAGAAGGATAACAAGGCTGATCAGGGGTCTGGAACACAAGTCCTGTGAGAAGCAGCTGAGGGAACTGGGGTTGTTTAGCCTGGAGAAGAGGAGGCTCAGGGGAGACCTTATTGCCCTCTAAAACTACCTTAAGAGAGGCTGTAGCCAGG